>CM055978.1:43007500-43195000 GCA_029531755.1 Holothuria leucospilota
AACAAACCTGTGTTGAGTACAGGTCTGTTTACATGCTAAGCTCTGGAAGAAGTGTTTCTATGTAAGCTTCCCATTCCTTTCCAGTTGACCTTCCCAGTGAAAACTTTTAACCAATGTAAGCTTCTCATTTCTATTCTAGTTGAACTTAACCAGAAGTTAAGGCCATACACAAGTTTACTGGCAATGTTGTCAATATAATTTTGCACAAATCCTTAAAGCTGCTTAGGATTTAACCACTTAACACAGTGGGTACCACCGAATGTCTTTTCCATACATTGTAAAGACTTCACATGCTTGCTGATGCATTTTTCAGTATCACAGGTCTACAAGGTACTCAATGTTGTCAGGTATAATGCCTTTAACGAAAAAACTAAAACACTTGGTCCTTGCCACTTATTTAGAATAAAAAATAGTCTCTCGTACTGACATGCATGGTGGGTACATCCATGCTTACTTCCTTTGAAACAATTTGACAAAGACATTAAAATTTTAAAACCATATAAAGTAAGCTTTCTCTTCATTTTCTGCAGCATCAGGTCACAATGGGTGTAAATTAGTATCAAACCAGCTTAACAGACATCTGTCTGAAAAGTCAGGTCACAGTGGTTAAGTTGTTTCAAACCAGCTAGATGTACACCAACATGAAATTGAGCTGCATGCCCACAAACTTATTTGTGTTTTTTTTTTTTTTTAATTACCAATTGTTTTTATGAAAACTTCGTAGATGAATACACAATAGATATAAATATTACAGGAGAATGCAACACTGGCCAAAAGCAATGGAGCCCAGAAAGAGGTAGTCTGCTGAAGGGAAAGGGATTTTTGCAAGTTTCCAAGGATCAACCTAGAAATTCCATTGAATACCAAGGGAAGAATACAAGAGAAATATTGCCATGAATCTGATATTTTATTTTAATCAAGAAAGAATGTAAGAATGGCAGATGCTAAATTTCAGTGTGCTGCTGCCCTGCTGAAATACGAGTACAGATGGCTTCAGCTCTTGAGAGAAAAGGTCAGTACTGTGTCACCATTCTCTATGGGCAGCCATAAACAAAATAACAGGCTGGTTTTACCTCAATCTCACCTTTCTAAAACCTCAAGAGAAAGTTGATTCCTAAGTGAAGAAGCAAATCTTGCACTGATATGCAGTTGCTGATGTTTCCACCATCTAGTAATTGAAATATGCAAATGACATGATATGACTATGCCCCATAGGGTTTCCTTACAAAATTTGCAAGGTGTCTTCATGAACCCACACAAACAGCTGTGTAGACAACAAAAGCCATTTTATATTTAAGGCTTGTCCCATACAGAACTGGTTAGCAAGTATGTACTGATGAGGGATAAAAATTAAAAATGAAACACCAAATCAGTGAATGATCACTGAAAATTTAGCTTGAATTTACCTTGAAGTGCCACCCTCTCCTTGAAGGATCATTTCCATATTGTTGAGACTGGCTACTAGATGATAGGAGGCTTAAGGCCCTTAACGATCATATACTGTCCCAGTCCCTCTTTAAAAACATTTACAGTTTATTAATTAGAATCACATGCAGGTGAGACAGACTAATTGAAAGATGATAAGATATGATGATTTTGAACAAAAATCATGTCCAATGACAAAGCATAAATACATAAAAAAGACAGTGATGTGTCAATCAAACCAATACGAATACTCTCTTAAACCTTCCATTGTGTGATCAATGGCACTTACTCCCCCACAGTACTTGTTATGGAAAGATAGACATTTGAATAGACCAGACAAATGACAGCATATCTGGCTAAGACTTAGTCAAGTCCTTTTCCTAAGAAGCTTCAAAAACACAATCTGTGAACAATTGCTCTTGACCCCTACAGTACTTTGACTAGAAAAAACATAAATACTATAGAAGAATGACTGTATGTTAAGTTTAGACTTACTCAAGTCCATTATCATAAGGCCTCCACAAACCAAGTCAACAAGATTTAACTGCTATTCATTCTATTTCCAAGCACTATATTAACCACCTCTGTAATGACACAATGCTTTACTATGTACATGATTCTAGAGGAAGTACTCTGTGAAGTGGAAGCAATGATATAGCAGAAAAGAAGTTCTCCACCGATTCCTTTGGTAGCCATTATGATAAGTGCTAACAACAAATAAAGCTTTATTGCTACAATGAATACAAAATCCTGCTGATCTATAAAACTGAATACACAGTTCTGCACAGTGACCTTCCACTATTCAAAGTCCAATTGATCAGACACCCACCAGTGGTCTGATATTAACCAGCAAAGGTTTGAGCTGCAACAAAATAATACAAAGCTCTTCTAAGCAATCAACTAAAAAAATCAACGGACAATCTCTTGAGCTCTGTTGAAACAAAACCATCTCAAAATCTCTAAAATCCATAGTCACACAAGCTGAGCTTCTTTGTTTTTAGTTCCATTATGAATATTCAAATAAGCCTTGTGTAGAGTTTGACGAATCCACAAAAATCCTTCACCTTCTGCAGCCTCGTGGCATCTGCATAATTAAAGCACTTGAACACAGTTTTTCACATATTTTGTTCTGAATACAACTTAATCAAATGTAAACCACTTGAGGAATACTTCAAACCCTTGCTGTGTCTTCCTCCTGCCGGTAACCCCTATCACTGGCATCATAACCTCTGGAATAGCCTGCCCTCGGTGTTACATGATCATCCCTGTACCCATCCCGGTCATCATAGTGTCGACTGTCCATTTGGTCCATATCATATGACTTGCTCCTCTGATGGACAGAGCGTGAAGAGTTGGCATATCCATGACCATGGCCCTGTGGGTATCTGGGGTCACCACTGTGGCGATGACGTGGATCACCGCTGGCAGGGTACCTGTGAGATGGTGGGTAATCTTTCGCAGAGTAGCCATCCTGGTGATAATGATCATCCCGAGGTCGTCTTTGGTGGTCGTTTCTTAACTCCCTTTGTGAATGCCTTTGGAAGAGAGGATTAAGTTTAAATAATTCCACTTGAAGAAAGTGCATGTGTAATGAACTGCAAGGTATTAATCTAGCTAATCTATAGCTGTTACAAATCTGAAATAAAATGTAAAAAATTTCAGGGAAAGGCAGCATTTGAGGCTTAACGACATGTGTCTTCTATAGACAAGCCTTTTAAGTATTCTTGCAAACATCTGCAGACTTTTTATGGAATGAACTAATAGGGCCACCGATTTTCCGCGATCACGGAAATTGTCATGGAATCGTGGAATTTTAATTTTTTCACGGAAAATCACGGAAATTCAAAAATCTCTCAGAATGCCAAAGAAGTCTGCAATCAAGAGGGCAAAATGAAAAAAAAGTTGCAAATGAAAAAATCTGTATGTAACACTGCCAGATGGCTCTAGCAGACTACAATCTGATAGAAAACTGTTGAAATTCACCCCCTCCGATGCTTACTGTATGTGGGACCAGGTGCGAGTTGTGCATTTACTAGCCTTCGGTAGGTCTAATGTTGCTCAGTCTTGCAAAGTTTTCCCGCGATCCCATTGCCTTTATAGCTGTATCATGTACTGTATGTATGGTATACTATGCATGAGTGCGTCATAACAAACTGTTGCGCACATTACTCAAGTTTCATGTTTTGCTCTGTTGTTACGTTCATGATCGAACGATCATAACGTTCTGACTGACAAGTTACACTTTCAATTGTGGAATAATTATCGGATTTAGTACCTGCATATCATTTGGATATAATTTTATACGGATCTTTTACTATGTAAGAAGAAGTAAGGGACCCACACTCAAACAATCGTAAGTCAAGTTGTTTTGGGTTTTTTTGTCCATTATGTATATGTGTAGACGTTAGGCTGGTGAATGGATTTTAGTCTGGTTAGGCTGCACTGGCCTAACACACTAATCAATGCAAAACAGAAAGTCACGGATTTGGCAAATTGCTTGCACGGATTTTCACGGAATTTGAAATTGCTGTAACGGAAATTGACTCTTTTTTTCACGGAAAATCGGTGGCCCTAAACTAAAGATCCTACATTATTATTGAGTATACAGAGTCACAACTTCACCTGTACATATTGGCTTATTTTATTGACTAAAGCCTATAAATGTCTTCTGTGTTAAATATGGATTTACCTATGTAGTTTGGCATATAACGATATGGGACATTTTAAGGCATGAAACTTTGGACATTAAAGAAATGGTTAAAAATCAACAACTGTTATGTACAATTATATATTTTCTTTTCTTCAACATGTATTTTGCCTGAAACATGGTAGAATCCCCAAAACTCCCTGGATTGGGAATCTGCAAGCCCCAATACTTACCTCCTATTTACATATGTAATCCCCGACTTGAGGAGGCCACCCTCCACTGGAGGGCGCCCTCCTCCACTGTGCCACTGGTTTGCCAGGGTCTTACTGTGAGTAAGTGGGATTACATATGTAAATAGGAGGTACTGAGGGGTGACGTAGATTCATAAATATGAATGACCTGGGGGTCATTTTGTTAGTCCTAAATTTCAAACACTGGCAACACTTTAGGTAACTTACCCTCTGTCTATATTTTTAAGAAGTCTGTGATAAAATCCCACCTCTTAACACACAAAGCCAATCACATCTGTTTGCAAACATTTTTCAGCTATGATGTTTTTCCACATCGTAATTTCTCCAGGCCAAGACCAGAATTAATTCAGACTCTTGCCTCCATTTCAGAGACTCAAGTCCCCAACTGATACTTCACTCAACTTGACTCAACATGAGTCTCAAAATTGCAAAGGTCAACAGACTAGCTGTGACTCAGTCTTGAAATTCAGGGACTCAGTCTTTACCTACAGGGAGTTGACTCAGCTCAAGTCATGCCTTAAAAGATCTCCTGTACCCAGGGTTTTAATTATCAACTCAAAAACTAAGGTACTACTATTATAATTGACTGAAATGTGACTCACACAACCAATAAGGGATTCCAACTGACAAAACTCACACAATTTGAATCATAACTGACTTGACTCAAACCTCAATGGAGTCTCAATACAACCTGAAATGTTGAACAGTGGTCTCAACACCCTGTGGGACTACATTAAGTGACTACATGGCAACACTTCCATATTTAAATGAAACACTATCTACCTGTCCAAGCTACCAAAGTCTCTCTGGTCTTGAGGATATCGCCTTGGCCCTCTCTCTGTCCCTCCATAGGGTCTGGAATCCCTTCTATCATCCTCCCTGCGGTCCCTGGGCCAGTCTTCAGTCCTCCGATCTCTATGCCAATCTTCTGACCTTCTGTCTCTATTATACATCTGATGGTCCCCTCTATCCCTTGGTCTTTCATGGCTCCTGTTTCTCCTACCATATCCCTTATCATCTGGTCTATCTTGACTATACCGTCTCTGTTCTTCCCTGCCTTGTTCCCTGTTGCGAGATGTCCTGGTCCCCTCAGAAGGTGCATACTTGGCAGGAGACTGTGGCGTGTCATATAGCTGTTCTGTCTTTCTGGATTTACCATCCTCACGTTCTGAGTCGCTCCTTTCTTTCCCTTCCTTTTGTTTCTTTTTATCTTTCTTTCCCCCCTTCCCACTGCTCTCCCTCCTTATGACACTGCTCTTGCCATCTTTCTCTGTCTCCTCTGTTGGTGACTCCCTCTTTCCATCCTTATTTCTTTTCTCCGATCTGCTGTACCCTATCCTTGCCGCCATGTCGTGTTCATGGTCATATGAATCTGATCGTCGTCTTTCGTGCCTGTACCTGTCATCGTTGTACCTGCGGTCCCGGTCATCCATACTTTCAGGCCTGTACCTGGCTTCCTTGTACCTGCGATCCCATTCATCTGATCGGTAATTGTCATCTCTTCCTCTGTAGCCATCATCAACAATCCTTCCTTTAGAATCCCTATACTCCCTTTCAGGATGACTCCTTCCATCCGAGAGTCGTTCATAACGCCAATCTTTGTCTTCCAGACCTTGGTCTCTCTGCTTCATTCGGTCATCATTCTGTGAAAAGAAGAGAATTTTTCAGGACATTATTCTTCATGGTGATCAAGTGATAACTCACTGCAGTCAAGTATACCGGGTTTGGACACAATATGTCACAGAACAAGTACAATGCTTAAATATCCATGTAAAAATTCAAATTGAAAAGATTCTACTATACCCTGTAGTTCTACAAGGAGCCAGGTTGCAGAGACACGTTTAGCTTAGGTTTATGGTGCAAATATGCATTACAAGTTAGGCAATGCCAAAAGTGCCATGTTTCTCTGGAGAAAATTGCTCTGTACAAAGAGACCTTCCAACTGAAACTTGAGAATAAATTTCAGGTTGTTGTTTTAAGGGTTTTTTGCACTTGTTAGGTTCATGTTTAGGGAGTTTTTAACCAACATGGTTGGTTACTTCTTTTTGATACTCATGACAACAAAACTCACTTGTGTAATTGACACATTTTCTACAGTGTGCACTAAGTTGTAACATGAAGAGAGCTGTAGTCTGCTTGAGCTATTGAAATGATATGGGGACTACATTTGTCTGTCTGAGGGTCAAAATTTTGCACCGTATGTATTCACAGATTCCATAAACTCCTCCTGCTAGAATATTCATGCTTAATGGTTAATATTTCAAGCCATTTCAAATTGATATAGATGTTTTGATCGAGATACTGAAAATTTCATTCTGCCAAAGGAAGTTTATTTCAGGCTATGTACATATGATCATGTGGCTACATAATACTGCATTGATTCACCTGTGTAATGCTGTGTCGTGTCTTTGACTGGAGACAAAGTTATCTCTTTCAAAACTTGCCGTCGAAAAAAAAGAAAAGAAAAAAATTGTGTACTATGTTGGAGGAGATTTGCTGCTAACTGCCTTTTAAAAGCAGGTTGTGTTTTAAATAGTTTATTTTAAGAACTGTCATGGTGAGCCACTCCTCATTTGGTAGGATTGTCCCCCCTTGAAATTTTATGTGGGATCAGATTCTTATCTTTTTAAGGGGGGAATCTGCCTTAATGCAAACCCTGATTAGAACTGATAAACAGAATGTACGTATGTACCTACAGAACTCTTAAACAGTACGTACATATGTACCTACAATATGAACACTGAGTATGATATCTAGTGCTGCACGAGTGGAGCTGAAGTTAGTGAACACATACATATGTACAAAGCCTACGGCCCTGTTCAAGGACTAAATCTCATGAATATGTACACTGAAGTACTGTAAAGTGTTAACAGCAAACATATACATGATATGATTGACCCTTAATGACACCACAATCATGATAAAAAGTGTAAATTTTTAAATTTAGCAGTTTCTTCTAAATTTTCCATGACTTTTCTATGATGACTGTCATTTTAACAAATTCCATGACTTTTCCAGGCCCATAAAGTTAAAATATAGTTTCATCACTTTTAAAGGCTGTGGGAACCCTGCTTTCAATTTATTATTCTTTGACCCTTTTCTTGTTCAACTTGATTGTTTTAAACTTGAATAACTTGGTCCTTTTAAAGTTTGCATAACAGGTATACAGCATACATGTGAAGTAGAAAAAATTCCAATTACTACTATTTCTAAAACGGAAAATTGTATGTAACTTTTCAGGGGAATGCAAAACATCAGCCATCAATGAGAAGATAGATAACATCACATCTGCTTGATCAAAATTTACTTTTGGAGTAAATGTGATGATTTTCCCTAATATCGCCAAAACCACACATAGAAAAGTACTATTTCATCAAAATGTTCCCTTCTCTCTCCATCTCAACCTTTTCCTATCCTATCTCAACAAATTCTCTAATGTTCTCCCACCTGCTTCTTTTATTTCTTATCTCCTCACATTCTTCCCCTATTTCTCATCCCTCATCTCCTCACATTCTTCCCCTATTTCTCCTCATCCCTCATCTCCTCACATTCTTCCCTTATTTCTCATCCCTCATCTCCTCACATTCTTCCCCTATTTCTCATTCCTCATCTCAAATTCTTCCCTTATTTCTCATTCCTCATCTCCTCACATTCTTCCCTTATTTCTCATTCCTCATCTCCTCACATTCTTCCCTTATTTCTCATCCCTCATCTCCTCACATTCTTCCCTTATTTCTCATCCCTCATCTCCTCACATTCTTCCCCTATTTCTCATTCCTCATCTCCTCACATTCTTCCCCTATTTCTCATCACTCATCTCCTCACATTCTTCCCCTATTTCTCATCCCTCATCTTCTCACATTCTTCTCCCTATTTCTCATCCCTCATCTTTTCACATTCTTCCCCTATTTCTCATCCCTCATCTCCTCACATTCTTCCCTTATTTCTCATCCCTCATCTCCTCACATTCTTCCCCTATTTCTCATTCCTCATCTCCTCACATTCTTCCCTTATTTCTCATTCCTCATCTCCTCACATTCTTCCCTTATTTCTCATTCCTCATCTCCTCACATTCTTCCCTTATTTCTCATCCCTCATCTCCTCACATTCTTCCCTTAATTCTCGTCCCTCATCTCCTCACATTCTTCCCTCTACTGACCTTAATCCCTACCACATCCTCATCACACAATAAAACTACTAAAACAGATCTCCACCATCTTACCTGCCAGTTTCCTTCTTCTTCATCAGAGTAATCATCTGGGTAATGGTTCCGATGGTTCTGATATTTCTGTCTCAATTCCAGCATTCTCTCTGCTTTGGTCCTGGCTTCCTGACTCTCCTCTCTTTGGCGGCGGAGAGCTTCCTGAATCCTGGAAAAACAAATATATCACCTCTTGAATGAAGTAGGCCATAAATAAAGGTATCAGAGATGCCAACATTTACATCCAGAAATCAGGGAGGTTTTTAGAATTACATGCAACTTAATAGGGGAAAGTCCTTCTTGAATCAGGGAGGTTGTCATATTTGTTAGTCGGAATGGACAGAAATCCATGAATTTTCAGGGAGCCTCCCTGAGAATCAGGGAGGGTTGGCATCTCTGAAAGGTATACGCTGATCTACACTGAAGGTGTGCATCAGTCTGGGTTTTGACAACCATACTGCCCAATCCTCGGTCTGGACACAAGTACCACCCAAAACCGACAGAGCATCTTTCTCAGCCCATTCAAGACCAAACCAGCATAAGTTTGGGAGCTGGCCAAACTGCCCAAACCCACAAAGCTCTAAGACCACCCGGGACCAACCTGGAAAAACCCGAAGAAAACTTTCATGGAACAAGTATTGGGCCTACAGTTGATAAGATCTTCATGATATGCAAATAAAAAAAGCAAAAAATAAACTGAGAAATAATCAGAGAATTTACATGAACATCAGATAGCATTCACTCCAATACACAGAGACAGTAACCTACATGATTTTGGCTTAAGCATTTTTTTTTTCAATGGGGGACAGTAACTGTGCCTTGGAAAAAAAAGGCATTAAATTTACGCCAACTGAATCGTCAATTTTTTTTTTTTTTCAGTTTTTCTCAGGTTGGGTCAAAAACAGACAGACCATCCCAAACAGAAATGATGTTGGTTTAATAACAGGTCAGACCATCCAACCCTCGGTCAAAATTCTCCCGTCCCCTCCCCAATTTTTCCTCTCACAGAAAAATGGCATGATTCTTATGGCCTTACACTAGCAAAACAAAGCAAATTTGAAGCATTTAAGATGTATTTTACCAAAAGAACAACTAGCAGTGATACTAAAGGGAAATATTGCATTTATTTTACAGTAAATTTTCATTTTTTAAAGCAAAAATTTATAGGCACAGGATGATATATAAATTCAAAATAAGGCAGTATGGCAGCTTGCTTTTCAAGAAATAAGGTTCTCACAGAAAGAAATTAATTTATTAGTTGCTCAAGAATAATTTGTTGGCCCAAACTTTCAAAAACTGAAATGATGCGACTTCCAATACTTTTGTAATGCATAATACTTTGAGGGGATAAAGCTATTTCTGGAGTTCATTGGTGTGACTGAATGGTTTAAATGCTTTTGCTTTGAATGCCATATTGTTGCAGTTTAAACACAATATTGCCCTTTAAGCAGAATTTAGCAACTTTGTCACAAAGCTCCACAACAAGGAATGTGGGATCTAGACGAAAGCCATGCTTCATTATTGGTGACACTTTTTCTTTTCAAGAAAAGAGGATGATGTGAAAAGCAAATACAAAATTGTGCACTCCAACTTTGGGAATGACCACTTCAGGCTGTCCATCAAATATGGATCAGTACAAACTGAGGACTATTCGTGTCACCTTTCTTGCTCATCCTGTGCATCTTCTCTTGCTTTTGTTTTCTCTGCTTCCTGTCTTGAGATTTTTGATTCCTCATCCTTGCTGACATCAGTGTCCTTGTCGTCGCTGATTGATTTGCGGCTTTTACCAAACCTTAAAAAGTGCAATAGAAGAGCAGACTACAGAGAAAGCCACACCACCAAATTTCAAGCATCCACTAAAAATGTTGTATCATCTCAAGTCAGCTTACAAACCATCTAAATCAGGAGTTCATCCTGTTAACTAAGCCCCCTCCTGGTAACTGTCATCCCTCCTAAAACTTTTTTAAGAGTAAAATATACCCCACACCATGTTTTGACCAGTAAGTGTGTAAACATATGTGAAATTCCACATTTTTCAATTTACCCCCTGCAGCAAAATTTACCCAAGCTTAAGAACCTCCATTGATGCACTAAAAAACAGGACACCATGGTGCAAAAGTTCATACCACTATAAAGTCGTGCAGATGACATATTTTTTACCACATGATTAATTTCTCTGGACAGCAAAAACCGCCCCATATTACATTGACTTACCACGCAAGGCTGGTTTAAAAGGGCCTTTAACCTCGCTGGTGAATAATATTGTAATTTATTGCTTATCGTTTGTTGCACATGTCTCCAAGAGCAGAAAAAGAAAGTTTCACTTAAAGAAATTCAAGATTTGGAAAGACAACAAAAGAAATAAGCATACAGCTGTATTACCTAAGTAGGTGGCAATTTTCTTTTGCCATCCAAAATGATGGACAAAACTTTGTGCCATGAAGTCAATGTACAACCTCTATAGATAGGGCAAATGCATCTAGTGAACAGTTAAGTACGGCTGTAAAGGCTTTTGTTTTGTGCAGAGTGTATGAAGCGTGTGAAACAATGGTAAGTGTCCCAAGATATTAATGGGTGTGCGTTCAGCAAGCCACAAAAGATGCAGTTTAAACATCACATGCAGTTGAATTTTTAAAAAAGCCTTGTGACAGAATAGGTGACATCAACTGTTAAACATAGAAACAATCAACTATAGATATTTTCAAAACATACTTCAAACGATGTCTGATTGACTTTTGATCTTATCTTCCTGTGTTTTCTACATGATCCATGAGTTTCAAAACATTCACTACAGTTTGTGGAAGTTACACTAAATTTTTACCTAAAGAATCCCTTGATGCCCTTAGAATTGGTACCAGTAGTAGTCTCTTTCTCTTTCTTCTTCTTCTCCTTGGTTGACCTCTTCCTCTCCCTTGTCATTGGAGGTGGTATGTCAGATTTATCTGCCTCACTAGATGCTACAAAATGAAACAAAAACCATTGCTGTGCTCAACAAAATTTAAAGGAAACAACTGCAAAACAAACTTTTCTCTTACTGCCTTTACATAGCAAAGAAAAAAAAACTTAGCCTCTGCTCGGATTACAAGCCCACTGCTGTACTTAATGTCTAGCAAAGTTCTCAAAGTGAACCAGTTGCTACCCATGTCAAAGAAACAAATCCAATGTTAACAAAAAAATCCATCAAGTGTACTTGGCATTGCTCACACGTACATAATATTGATTAAGTGTACTTGATATTGATCAAGTGTACTTGATATTGATCAAGTGTACTTGATACTGATAAAGTGCTGATATTTATCAAGTGTACCTGATATTTATCAAGGGTACCTGATATTGATCAGGTGTACGTCATGTCCAGCAAATATAATAGTTGTTAGGTAAATGTCAAACATTAAGATCAATACAATGGCACCCCACCAACTCTCAAAGACTTGAAAATTTTTATGCAGTAAAATTAACATGCACATGGAAAGTCAAGAAAAGTAACACTGGACATCCATCTCAAACAAATTACACCTTATGAAAACAACAAACTTGTCTTACCATCTTTCTGTTGTGGGAGGGACTTGTCTACTGCTGCCCTGAAGCTCTCGTTCAGTCCATTTTTTCGAGATAACCGTCTCCTCGATGGCCTGTATTCTGTTGAGCTTCTACTGTCTGGCTCATTAAGGCGATCCATTGAGTTGGATTTTTTCATTGTTTCTGTCTGGTCCACTGAAATAAGGAAAGAAACCTACTAAAAACATTGGAAACAACAGCTTCCAATACAACAAACCTACAAGAATTCTAAGGGCAAGTATCCCCATTCCATATTCCAAGATCGAAAATAAACATTGTTGGTTGTTTTGTAGTTGGAGAGTAAAATAATCTCATCTGCCACTATGTTATAATTTTTCAAATTTCCCAAAGTTTTACCATGGATCTCTGAGGTGTATGACAAATGGTGTCAAATTATCGCATGGGACAAAGTCAAGAACGACCTCCAATGGGGTCAATCACACCTGCCAGAAATAAGGCTGCTCTGATGTGCTATACCTTGGATGTGGAGTACATTAGGGTGCCAAATTTAAAAAGCTCCTATTCATATTAACACTGCAAATTTTCATGCATATGTGTTAACTTTAATGAGGGATAATAACCAGTCAACTAAAATGTCTTGACTCGGAGATTTGAAATTACACCTGGTTACATGAAATTATATTTCATAAAATTAGTTTTGAAACAAAACCATGCTACAAATGTGAACAGCAGTATAATGATCTCTTAGATTTTCTTTTTTCCTGTAAGCTTTCATTAAGATGGTCCTAAGTGGTTAGACATTTGGACTTTGAAAGGAATTCTGAAATATAGGCATGATGCTGGTCAATTGGGAATGTATAAAACAAGGGATTGAAACACACCCAAATATAAACAGAGACTAAAAGTCTTGAAACAATGGTAA
Organism: Holothuria leucospilota; assembly: GCA_029531755.1. Classification (NCBI taxonomy): domain Eukaryota; kingdom Metazoa; phylum Echinodermata; class Holothuroidea; order Aspidochirotida; family Holothuriidae; genus Holothuria; species Holothuria leucospilota. Next base: position 43,020,466 of record CM055978.1, read on the forward strand.
CTGGAATCAATGGAGATCTTTCAAGCCAAGCTTGGTTAATTGTTGGCTGTTAGTATTAAAACTTTTGAGGGAAATGGTTATATAAAACAAATTCAATTAGTTTTAAAAAACAGACTCTCTCCATACTCAACTTACAACTTACATAACAAAATATTTTGACAAGTAATCTTACTTCTAAAGCATACATTTCAATGAACCCCAACACCACCATGTGTAGTATGTAACTATGTTTGATATGGCAAACACCATCCAATGTAAGAATGATTGGTTAGGAGACGATCTTAATGAGAGTAATATATCTCCAAGTTATTGTTGGAGAAATTCCACTTCAACAAATGAATACGATACAAAACTGCAAAATCTGATACAATTGTACAAGGACATTCAATGCACCATGGCAGACCTTGTATAATGTTGGCTAGTACAGAACTGAGCAGCAGTTAATTTGGCAAACTCTTTATTATGTCAATTCTTTAAATTAAACCATTTTATGCAAACATTTGGAAGTCATGTACCTATGATTTTGGTGTCAAAAGAAAACTTTGAATGTGTTCACTGGTACAGAAAACTTAATATAGCCTATGGCCAAGACAATTTCTAAATCTGTTTTGGTGCCTACCATACACAGAAATGCCTAAGTTTTAAAGTTTCAAAAGTAATACTGCAGCCAATATCCATTCCTTTCTGGTAGATGGAGGCTACCACCAGTGAGACAGCTAAATCTACATGTTTTACCATGACTTACTCTTGGAAGTAATAGGCTGTTTATCAAGCAAAGAATCCACAGAGGCAGCTCGAGTCAGACTTCCGGTGCTAGCGGCTACGTCTGGTATGGGAATGACATGCAACCAAAACATGGGACAGATGCCAAAAGGAAAAACATGAACAGAAAAAGAAGGCATGGTGTGAACAGAGATAAAAAAAAATAGGTCACAACAAAAGCAAGCAGGCAAGAATACAAAATGAAATGTAAATAACACCAACTGAAATTTTAACAGACCACTGGACCACTTCTCTAGGGTCTGAAAAAATTTTTATTCCCCAGAGATTTCTCCTGATTACATGTTTACATATATAAAAAGTCAGTTTCTCTCAAATCGCCAAACTGTCACTCCAAATATTAAATAACTAAAATCTCCTGGCAAAGAGCATTCCAGATTCCTGACTTTCCACCCATTCACTCTTCTACATTTGCATATTTTTGTTGGAAATAATTTAATAATGGCTTATACCTTCACCTGGAATTTTGCTGTAACTAATTTAAACATGTTTCCAATGACTAAATTCAATGATTTCCAAAAATGCAGAAATTTTTCAGCTTTAGGGGGTGAAAACTGCATCTCAACAGCATGTAGCTTTATATCTACTAGTTTTCAAAGAAACATTATTCTCTCTAGAGATACAATGCATCATGAGAAACATGTGATGTCATCATGACACACTGACTTAGTCATAACATTGTATTTTTTTATGATTCTGACACTGCTGGAGGGAATATTTAATAACTTTGTTGGCTATACCCTACATGTAACACAGTTTTATGTTAGATCTACATGGAAAGATTTTTAAACATTCCCATAGTATCAAATTTCTAGGAAAAACAGGACATGAAATTATAAAGAATAAAAAAAAGGTTTCTGAGGCAGTGTTCCCACTTTACAATATTCTTTGACCTTGATTAGAACTAGAGGACAAAAGGAACCAACCTTTAAAATGGGATATTTTGATTTAAGAACGGAGTACGGATACAGGGTTTGGAGGACATGTACTGAATTTTTTTCCCTTTCACATGGTATCTCTGTGAAATACCACTGGATATGCCTTTCAGTGGACAATTCACACCGAGTTTTGGAAACTTGTCTTAAGCTATATACCTCCGGCAGAGTAAGCCTCCTGATATGCATCCAAATTAGCCACTAGACAACCTCACACTCTGATAATTTCTAATTTGATCAGCCCTTGTACTATGAAGAATTCAACCAGAGTTTGTACACTTATTTGAAGGTGAAACTGAGCACTTTCCAAGGATCATAAAAAATACATCAAGCAAACATTTCCAAAACTTATCTATGGTTTTAACAAATTGTAGAGTATGATAAACAAAAGAATACTACAATATTTCTATGACTGTATTCTTCGGATACAAATTAGGCAGTTTTCTATGCAAAAAAAGGAATAAATGAACTTCAAGAACTTTCAAGCTTCTAAAAATTACCAATTTATTGAAGTCAAGCACTTATCAAGGTTTTTACAGCTGGATATGGACTCTGAGTGTTATGATTTAATATCATATACCCCTAACAATGAAAACCTTGAACTGCCAATTAAATCTGGAAACTGATTTGTGCCAGTGTATATTGATGTGTAATGTACAGATTGTAACAACCTACAGTATGGGGGAGAGGGGTGACTTTTATCTCCCAATAGAAAACATGTCAATCAAGGTAGCATAAAACTACAATTAAACATCTAACAAGCCCAAGTATTAGTTACAAAAAATGTGGATTCTGGGCATAAAGAATTATACCAATGGGTCTGCCTCAAACACCTGAAACATTGTTAATGTTACAGTATGAAATAATGCTAATCCTTAAAACAATCACATAGATGGTAAACACTGATGGAGATCATACAATTTTGCAAAAAGTAGCAAATCAAACAGATCAGTAAAATTATTAGTAAACACTAAAAAAGACGAATAGTCACAGCAAATATATCCGCAAGAGTATATATAAATAAGTGATGTCTTTTTACATAGTTGAAAGTTATGAATGAAATCCTGATGACTTTGTGAAGGTCATGCAATATATAGTAGGTCAAAGATCATGCTATGATTCAAATACTCTGAAATTAAACTCAATGTTTTCTAATGAATATTAAGACTACAGTGGGTGATAGGTAAAATGAAGTTTGCAATTACAAGCAAGGTATGTAAACATGCACAAAACAATCTCTTTTGGCCAATGATCAACAACAACTGCTTCCAATCTCAAAGCCTGTTCTTAAAATTATATGGCCAACGCCGACAGTCTAAGAACACAAGTCTTTTTTTCTCAAATCAATTTACCACATTTTTAGGACTGCATGTGGTTTGAGAACAAAAATCCTCACCCTACATGGAAGATCCTTACAATTCCATATTTCTGAAAAGCAATGCTCAGTATAGTAGAAAGGGGAAGGGCTTCATCATTCTTTGAAGGAATGATATATCAAGTTTCAAAGCCAGTAAAAGGTTTGTTAGCTGAGTACATAATACTGTAAGGTGGAAATCTAAGATACATCTTGCTTCAGGTATAGGTGAGAACTAACCTCTCTGTTTTGGTGGCTGGTGGTCTAGTTGCTTGGCTCCTTTAGTCTTCTTGAACCATGCCATCTAAGAGAAGAGGAAAAAGACAAAACTGTCTGAGGAAGTTACTACTTCAGGGTTCCTGCATTTTCTGGGGAATCAATTTTCATGATTTTTCCATGACTTTCCCAGGAACAAATAAAGAATTTCCATGACTTTTTTCAGCAATTTTCGGCAAGCAGGCAGTATTAAATTTGAGGTGAAGCGAATATATTTTGATATTACGAGTGAGAAAACATTTCGATATTACGAGTAAGAATGGAACTATGTCATTTTGTGAAAATTTCCATGACTTTTCCACAACTTTAGACAATTTTCCTGAATTTCAAAACTTTTCCAGGCCTTGAAATGATTTTCCAAATTTTCATGACTTTTCCAGGTTTTCCATGACCGCAGAAACCCTGCTACTTCCAAAATTTAAAACCTTGAATAAAGGAAGAAACACTTAATATGCTAATCATAATGGCAGTACAAAAGATTTTCTGAAAAGAAAATTAACACAAAGCGGTTATGACATCACTGACATGAGGGGTGCGCAGAGAGGGTAATGCCATCCAGACATGTCTACTTATGTAAAGAACAAGACTGGCTAGAAATACTGGAAGAGTAAATCTAATTAATACTGGATGAGAAATTTCTTTGTTTTAAGGGAAAGAGAACTGCAACAGAAAAGTGTACATTTACCTGTTTTGCATCCAAAGATCCTCCCTGCTTCCTCTCAGAAAAACTGAGGCGGGCATAACTGTCTCTTTGGAACTGGTCTCTAGTAAGTACTGGGCTTAGCTCACTAAAGAAAAAATACAAAAGCATGGTATTTAAAATGTAACTATCTATAGGAATAAAATAAAGACATCAGATTTAAGTGGTATGGAATATAATGAGTCCACATCATCCACATAAAGTGGGTTATGCTTGTACCACTCCCTCAATACACACAGCTTAACCAGCCCCCTACCAGACTGCCGGGATATCATAGCTATGACACAGCATATCCATACCCTAGTTCTGTGGGCTCTACCTATATCTTAAACAGTATGATAGTATTACATTGGTAGTAAAGTTTGCTGACAAGATTACAGTCACTGGATTTGTATCGAAAAATGATGAATTTATGTACAGGGCTCAGGTGGACTCGATCTTAAATTGGTGTGACTTAAATAACTTGATTTTAAATGTTGCTAAAACCAAAGAAATGATAATTGATTTTTGGCGCATCAAAAACAAGAAGGAGCCTTTAACAATTAAGGGAGAGACCGTTGAAGTTGTGGATTCCTTTACATTCCTCAGTTCCCGTATTGCCAATGACCTTAAATGGCATGAAAACTCAGTACACTTAAAAAGCAAAGCCCATCAACAACTTTTCTTCTTAAGGACTTTAAATTTGTTAAATGTTAATCAGATGATTTTAATTAAATTTTACCGTGCAATAATCGACAGTATTTTAAGTCGCTAAATTATTGTCTGATTTGGTTGTATTTACACAAAAAGATTTACAAAGAATGAACTCGGTTATTAAGAGTGCTGAGAGGATCATTGGTACTAGCCTACTGTCTCTGCAGACCATTTACTTTGATAAATGTCAAAAACGTGATAAAACTATTATGAGCAATAAGTCCCATCCGGCCAATTTTTTATTCACGTTTGTACCTTCTGGAAAACATTTAGTCTTCCCATGGCAACAAAAGATTTACTGAGAGTTTTATCCTGCTACAGTGAAAATTTACAATAGTTCCTAAGTTTTATCCTTCTCCTGGGATTGCCCTTTTTATAGCCTCTTTTCTTAGTTTCTGATTTTTATGTTTTATGTTCCTCCTTTATTTTTTTTTTTTTATTTTTTACTCGCTGCAGTCTTTTGTTCTGAATTCAAATTTCATTCTTTGCTCTTGTCATTTTTTGTGTGTATTCATTCTTTACATGTTAGTTGTTTTACTGTTTTATTGTTCAATTTTTTTTCCTTTGGTGCTTTTAGCAACGAACCAATTTCTGATGTATATTGTACGCATTAGTTGAATAAAGTATGAATGAATTGAATTGAAATGTCTTCACTTCTGATAAAGAAACTCTACGATATGAAAGACATTTTAACTTGAGGACTTTATCTGTCTTCAGTTCTGATAAAGAAACTCTGTGATATGAAAGACATTTTAACTTGAGGACTTTATCTGTCTTCAGTTCTGATAAAGAAACTCTGTGATATGAAAGACATTTTAACTTGAGGACTTTATCTGTCTTCAGTTCTGATAAAGAAACTCTATGATATGAAAGACATTTTAACTTGAGGACTTTATCTGTCTTACCCATCTCCTTCATGATCATTCTCCCAGTTGGCCAGCCACTCTGGAGGTTGAGGGGCTCGTGGACTTTGTGGTGAGAGACTTCCGGTGCTGTTGGGACTGTTAACACCAACTTGCAACTAAAGAATAACAAGAAAGATAACATAGAATGGTCTGGGCTCAAACAATAGCCTCAAACTTTTGATTTTTGGTTCCAGGTAAATACAAAAATAATCACACACAGAGTTCAAAACATGGCTAGTCTTGAGAGCTAAGAAGGGCTATATAGGCTATTTCAACTTCACACAAAATGGTAGAAAATAAAGAAAATGGTAGCACATAGTTCTAAAATAGCATAAACAACCAGGAAAGAAGTATTCAAGTGTTCATCTTCGTAACAACACAAGCTGAAAATTTTCTTTAAATTATCATAAGCAATTTGTGGGAATGACCACTGTTTACACATGTCACACTTCAGAATATACACTACCTGCATACAGGTACTGCATATAGGTAACCTTCATTTTATTTGATATAAAAATGCACCATACTTCAAAATAACTTCAAACAGCTCCAAAGAGACCATAAGTTTCAGGTTCTTTGAAACACTTGCTAGCTCCAGAATAGAAGTTTTATGCACCCCTAAATCTTTGGGTAACATTTATTCCACATAGAATGGCTTTGTGAGATTGTTCCTCCTTCAAGATGAGGCTTTCACCAATATCGGCTTTAGAAAGACCCCTTTAACCTGCCCTACATCCAATACAATAACAATGCAGGCCAATATTTATACTAGAAATAGTTTCATACTTTTATCATTTGACAACTCCTATGCCACCCCCTGTGAACAGAGGTACTACCTGCAGTGGTCAAGCCCCAAGGCAAGAGCCTACAAGAGGTGATTAGAGCAAAGGGTCAATGAGAGACATCCCCTTTAATGCAAATATCAGTTGGTGAAAAATTTAGTAGGGCAAAGGCAAGAGCTTACAAGACGAGATCAGTACAGAGGGTCAATGCATGCCCTTTAATGCAAAAATGGGTTGGTGAAAAATTTAGTAGGGCAAATGCAAGAGGATGTCCAGTTTAAAATGTAGGTCACCATAAAATCTTTTCTGTATACACTGGTTTGTCAAGTTGTTTATAGAGAAAGTGCCAACAACCACCCATCCTGCTATTGTTCAAAACTGTGACTCTGACAACCATGAGTACTGATGCCAAGATATCATGGAATCTCTCCAGCCTAAAAGTTGCATGCAAGCTAGGAGATGTCAACAAAGGGATGGGGTCATTAGGAAACACCAAAAAAGCATTTTATCTCATACTACTTCACACAGAAAACCTGTCAAACAAACTCACATGTAAGCCACCATTTTCAATAAGCGCTTTGTCTTCACCACTGCTTGGCAGCGTCATTCCTCCTACTGGGTGAACATTTGCTGTGGACCCTGGATAGGTCACTCTTGCTCTACCTTCAGAATGTTGGTCCACATGTTGTGGGTCCAATTTGGGAGTAAGCTCCACGTTGTGTTTAGCTGACAAAGTCTCAGAAATATTTTGAAGTAGCGAGCTCTGGTCACTCATCAACGGTTGCTTCAGGACATCCTCAGCCTCCTGGTCTTTTTCCGGTTGTATTTCCTTCTGAGGTTTTGGCACAGTCCGTGATACATCAATGGGTCGGTCCACAGAGGCCTCAACCCCCATCTCTCCCTTGTTTAGAGCATTGTGGAGGGTCTCTGTCACATCCTGCCTTCGAGCAATGACAAGCCTGATGGTTGAGCGAGGAGACTTCTCTGATGACATAGCTTTCCTTAGAGTATCCATGGCTTCACTGTTTGACATGTTTACAAGAGACACATCATTGATACAAAGGAGTTGATCATTAGGCCGCAGACGTCCATCCTATCAAAACAAAGAATTCAAATCAAGCTTAAGCTGCGACATGCGACTACAGGTGATCAAACACCTTGCTTATAAATGGAGATTACAATTAAGCATTTTGTGTCTTTTGCCAAAATATCCCTTATGAAGATTCATTTTTCATCTTTGAAATATATCTTTATTATTCATCTCTTCAGGTAAGCTGAAAGGTCTCAAACATGATTGATTGAATATTACGATGACTTAAAGGTTTACCCTGCATACCAAACCCACAAACCATCCATTAAATTGACCAGGTTAATGAGATCATTCACTTTGCAAACTTATGTCACTCATTTCCTCTCAGTTTATGTCATACCTTCTTATATCTAAAAATTCAAGCAAACTGACTGATGGATGGACAGACAGACAGTACAACAGAAGGTTGGACAGACAGAACAAACAGACACCTGCTTCTACAGAAAAGGGTTTGGGTTAAGACAGAATGCTGAAAACTTTTTTTTTCTCACCCAGCATATATTTTAAGTGCAAAGGACTTACTCCATAACACAGTTAGCATGAAATGGTGACAGATAAATGATAAAAAAGAGGAATAGGCATGCCATATTCTTTTTTTACTAGATTCGTCATGCCTACTGCATGAAACTTATCAGAAAGTTCTTTCTATTTCCTCTTGTTATCCCCCTCCCATCACCCCCTTTCCTCATTCAACTTCAATTCCCTTTCCTCCGCCTTTCTCACTCCCCTTAACTTGTCCCCAAATCATCATTTTCCCCAATCACCACACCCCTTCTCCCTTGATGCAATTGTTATGTTGACTTTCTGGCCAAATATATCTCTTGTGAAGATGGAAATTGGGCTTAGCAAGTTTCATTTTTCATCTTTGAAATATATCTTTTATTTTTGGCCTCAGGTAAACTGAAAAGCCTCAGACATGATTGATTGAATATTACACTGACTTAGGCTGCATACAAATCCCGTAAGCCATCAATTAAGTCGACCAGATTAAAGAGATCATTTACTTTGCAAACCTATGTCTATCATTTCCTCTCAGTTTATGCCATGCCTTCTTGTATCTTAAATTCTGCTTATATGTGTGATGAAAAATCTATCACGTACTGTTTGATTTATACAGTGCTGTTTTACACTCATGGCATTTCTTTGGTATACTGTCAAAAATGAAGGCTATCACATTACTGGGCTTTGAAACAGGAGAAGAAATAACTTTTTACTTAAGCTAGGGGATACATATAGCAACCACTACAGCAGTTAAAGGGAAAGTTTTTAGAAATATGTCCATGCATCAGTTACCTCCAATCCACTGGCAAAGTATAAATGCAAACCCACAAAAGTCAAACAATGGTATGTGAACTCTGGTAGTGGGGTGCCAAACTTGGCCAAACTTTGTGTACCATTTCAAATTCATGCAAAATTTTACATTTTGGTATCAAACCAAGGGTCTGTGTCTAAATAATAAATTTAGTCTTGGAGGACAATGGTCAGCCCACTAGAGGGCCTATAGCACCTCTCTGGAAAACAGGCCCATTTATTACTGATTTTGGCTAAATTTTGCGACCAGTGTATGTAACAAGTAGTGCAGTACAAACTGTAGACATTTAAGTGAAGACTGGTACTGGTGCACTAGAGCAGAACTAATCAGCATTCCTTCCCAGATCTTGTCGTAACTGAACGCATGATGACAAAATGTTGTAATACCTATTATTCTGCTGTGATGCCTCTGAAAAGTCAGCCTTACCACAAAATATTGTCATGTGAATTTTGCAAATATGCTCCCTTCCTGTCACAAAACAGTCGTGTGACAATTATGTACACTATTACCTTAGATAAACTTATGTGTGCCTTCCCTACTTTCCCCACCTCAACCCAATTTGTAAGGCTGGCTCCCTTCACTGACACAACCCCCATCCTAATGAACAATGAGGTACTTAGGTACCATCATGCATTGAAGAACATGCTGTAATCCTGCTCCTGGGTTTGCAAACAAGAAGTTTTATTTACCTGACCCCTTCATTCCAGCTGACAGGGTAGACCACATGACTGTATTTTATCCTACCATACCCATGGAACAACCCCGTCCCACTCTACCTCACACACCCTCTTACAAGCTTACCTTCACCCAGCCCCTTTCCATCTGTTTGCCCCTGCCCCCACCCCCACTCATACATAAGCACAGAAACCCCTATCATAAACATAATCTTACCTTGGAAGCAGCACCTCCATGCATGACTGATTTGATAAATATTCCTAAGTCTTTTGTTTCACCATTGGCCCCTCCAGTAGTTTTACCCTTCACACTAACCCCCAGACCTGCAGATCCTGTGTCATTTAGAGCAATATTGAAATCCAAGATGGTTTTAGTGTTTGAACTACTGTGGTCATCAGGACTAAGATCAGCTGGCTGTAAGGATGAAGAAAAGAAATCACATGGTTGGAAATTAGTAACCAATCAAAATTAATCCCCTCCAGTCACCACACAGGTAATAATTTAGAGTCCAAATACACATAACACTTTTCAGGTTGTCCAAAATCTTCCACATGGAGTTGTTAAAAGCCAAGAGTTGGTGCCCACACACAAATGCTACATGTTTCCTCCCATTTGTGTAGCAACTTGTATACCTGGTGTAGCAACTTGGCTACCAAGTGTAGCAAAATGAGGTCCAATGCTGGACAAACCTCTCTACAACAACCCACAGCAATACTTACTAAGATTATTCATATTTGTAATTCTCAAGACTAAAGCAGAATGCACTGTCACCCTTTAAAGAAATTTCTGGCTCTTTCAAGGTCAGAGGTGATTACTTTCACAGACCCTCAAACCTGTCCATCTCAAATAAGATGCATCTCACCTGGGACTTAGATCTTAGATTTTAGAGCAGCTATACTGGAATGTTGATGGTTCTAACATTTACAAATATCCTGTAAGCCCTAAGTGATGACAGGTCAAACAAGGTCAATAATGTTTTCAAAAGAATAAACTGTTTTGCATTCCTAGCACGGGATAACATTACTGATCTGAGTGGATTATGTCCCTGCACTTACGTTTCACTTTAACGATACAGACTGGTACCAAAGCATCAGTCTCCTTTTGCTTCAACAATTTACAAAAGTCTTTTCAAAAACAAACAGAAAATATAACAATATTTGGAAGCATTATTAGGGGGATAATTTTATAACTACAATAACCCTGGTTGTTCCAACCAAAGACATGTTTTTTTTTTTTTTTTTTTTTTTGGCCCATTATTAAATACATCCAAACTGAAAGACAACTTTATTTTGACAAAATCAAAATCCAAAACAGCAAGATGGTGAAGGTTTGAAATAACAGACAGGCACTTAAGGACAGTTTACCTAGGATATAGGTAGCTTGGTATATACATTTCAGTGATGCTTCTAGATACTCTTGATTAAAAGCATGGCTTGTGGGCCAAATTTTAAGACATAACATGCAGAACACAGAGAGGTGTAGTCCATGGAGCCCCGGTTTGGAAACACATCCTCTGAGGGGAAACCTGTGTTAAAAGTCTGTCATTTCCTGATGCTACAGAGAAAACTGTAGTAAAAGTAACACACTGAATGGGATAAAAACAATTTTCTCTTTTACACTACTTTGATGGTGGTTCCAAACATACCACCAGAAATTTCTAAGGAAAGCAGAGATGGAAAATGGTAGCTCTTGCTGTCCCCATTAATACCAAAAGGCAACTACAAGACACAAGAACCATCTTCAAATATCAAAGTTTCATTTGACAATACCAGCCCCTTCATGACTGTGGACCTCTATGGTCTGCGGCCGGAAAGTTCGGGTTTACAGGGTCACTAATTTGTCCTTGATGAGGATTCTATATCCTCCCTCACTCTTTTCCTGTTGAACTAGAACTATGTGTCAGCTGCAGTATTTCATCAAAAGGTCACAGCAGCAAATCCCACTTCGTTTGATATTCTGGGAAATATTAAGTGACCACTTTTTCTTTCCTTCAACCAAAACAAGCTTGATTTAAATTAAAATCTTCCATTTGAAAGCTTCTGCAAGCTTTTGATTCTCTTTCCAAGAAAAACAGCAAAACATATTTAGCAACTTCAGTCCTATTGTTGCCACGAGTGGAAAAATTTGGGAAGCTGGAGGACTCCTCTTTGGGGAATTTGAGCATTTGGAGGGAAATTTTGGCAACTGGAGGGAGGCAAATTTCCCTGTCATGTACAAGAATATACAGAAAGAACTGTGGAAAATTTTACTCCCATCCCCGGAAACAAACCTTTTTCCAGTCTTGATTGTTGCATAGACTTGTACAAGTCAACATGCTGTTCCCACTGAAACCATTATTGCATGTGCACTACCGAACTTAGTAGTAATACCCTCATAGTGAAAAGTGCAATTAAAAGGCAAGTAACAATTACAAACAATTTCTAAAACAACCAAAAAGGCTGGTATAGGTTTGCATAATAGACTCAGGAAGTAGATATCATGTTGTCAGTCATTTTTAAGGTTCTGGTGGGGGTTTCAGCCCCTTTGAAAGTTAGCATAGGGTTTCCAGCCCATCTTTAATGGTTCACCAAGAGGTCATGCAAAGCTGAAGATTTAACAGGGTTAACTTTGCCTTGAACTTTAAACACTGGTATATAGTGTTTAAAAAAATATCTATTGCCTTTAACACCTAAAGAACCAATCTTCAAAGCTATTAATTGAGTTACAACCTCCAACTTCAGGAATGAACCAAAACACTTGGGTTTAATGTAGCTCCCTTGATACTATGCATGTGCTTGTATGCGATACAAGCCCACGAAATGTGAAAATATACACTCATTAGGCAACTGCAATGCACAAGCATTACTTCCTACCTCTTTCAAAGTCGCATTTGTGGAAAAACTGCAACCAGAAAATGTTTAATTAGTCTTAGATTTAATTTCTCTAAGACTGATTAAACTTTAGAACAGTTCAAAAAATCCAAAGTCCCACCAATACAAACTGAAGCATGTCGTACGAGTTTCATGTACAAGCTAAATGTTACCCAATAATATATGCTTAGACTAAACATAACAATCACACCAGGATGATATTTCAAAAATAGGAGCACTGGCTCACACAGATAGTCCATTATTTGCAGACTATTGTGCTACACAGCTTCACATGGCTACTGGCCCTGGCACTTAACCTTTCACCTCAGTAACAGTAGCCTAACAAATGTTACATCTACAAGCCAAGTTTGGTTGGCTGAAGAGAACTGGCACAGTAAATTTTGACATGCAAGCACACAGACACATACACACAAAGGATGCAGCCATGAGGTCTTTCCTATGGACCACATTAAAAATAGATATGGGTTGACAGGCTGAGCTATTACTAAATTAGCTTCAGATCTTTCATATTAAGCCATTGAACATACCATGGCTCTTGGAAATACTGGCTCAGCTTCCATTTGCTCTTGACGAGACACTACAAGGTTAACAACACCACCTCGACGAACACTTCGAAGGATGGAAACTGCCTCTTCTTGAGTTTTTCCAGACATTTCGATGCCATTAACCTGTAACACCAAGGGATGGAGTTGCATGTTACCTACTCTGTTTAAGCACAAATGGAGGGCTATGTTGTGACAGCTTGGTTGACATGAAGTGGGGAACCAGTCTCCTTTACTACTAACTTATGGTGCTTCCCAGTTAGCCAGTATTTCTTGGATTTTAGGAGAATCCTTTGTGACATTCTTAAGTAACAATCTGGACTTGCCTGAAAAATACCAATCTCAAACAAGTCAATGCTTCATGATCTTCCTATCTCCCTCCCCCCCCCCCTCCCACCGACATGTTTTGCCTTGCACTTTTTTCCTTTATGACATTCTTAAGTAACAATCTGGACTTGCCTGAAAAATACCAATCTTAAACAAATCAATGCTTCATGATCTTCCTATCTCCCTCCCCCTCTCCCCCTCCCCTCCCCTCCCCCCTCTCCCCTCCCCCTCTCCCCTCCCCCTTCCACCAACATGTTTTGCCTTGCACTTTTTTCCTACCCCTACTCAAACATTTCCTATTCATACCATTTTGTATCCCAGTGATGCTAACAGCAACTTACATAGTTCATACAGAAATCCAAAAATGAAATTTCAAGACTTTCCATGACAACAATTGGATTTTCCATGACCACCTGTTACATTGTTTTCTACATTCAGGTGTCTATTTACAGCACAATTGTCAAGGGAGATTCATGGAATCTGCCATTAAATTAAAGGTAATGTCAGACATGTGCCTTATCATCAACAAGATGGCCTCCACTTGCAAGCATTCAATCAAACCACTTTATTACAATGTCATCACACACTTAAAAGGAAGAATCTTGGTTAATTTTCACACAGCAATAGCAACATAGTATGCATTACTGTGTATCCACTGTAAAAGATTCCAAAAACCTTCCTTGACCTCTTTTCTTGAAATATCAATTTTTCATGACCTCTGGTAACATGATGAATTTCCATGACTTTCCATGATAATTTTAAATTCAGAGAATTTAAAGAATAATACTTGAAAACAGTACTAGTAAACATACAACACACCAATACATGAAAACTTGTGACAGAGACCTTCAAGTTGAAGATATGTGGTAGGCAATTAACAAATGAAAAATTGCTGTTCCCTCCCTAATACTTGTCATTAAACAAAGCACTTTGCTAGTCTGGTTATGATCCCGCAGGCAGCAAACACTTGCTTAACACAAGCTACCTATCCTAACACACAGTAGCATATGCAAATTGAACTAATACCTACAAAACTTTGCCGATTTTTATCAAGCTCCTACTCTTTTTCTGATTGTAAATTCAAAGGTTTTCGATGATTTTTAGATGGAGTTTGCCATCATCACAGGCAGTAAAATGTCTGTGTATATCTTTGATAAATACAGGCATTCATTTGGCATGGTTTTGGAGAATGACTACTGTTTTTATCAAAAATTTACATGTATTCTGGGCTTTTTTATTTTAACTAAATTCCATGAATTTCTGTGCAGAAATGTGACTTCCATTTCATTCTCTTCTTTTCAGCGATCACAGAAAAACAGTGGGTCCTCCAAAAAATTTTTCTGTGAGAATATTATTTCTGGAGAAAAGTACTACTCAGCTACCCAATTCTGAACTGCCTATCTGAATATATTAATTATGGTTTTAAAAATGTATGACAATTTTCTGTACAACAAACCAAATGGCCTCCTTTCCTTATCAGTACATTAAAAAATATTCATAAAAAAATATTTGTAAAATTTGTTTTACCCATAAATTCACTTCTCAAAGTTATCCAGTCATTACTAATAAGTGAAGTAGGAATGTCTTTTTAAGAAGGTTGTATGACCTATATCTTCATCTGTCACATCCCAAATTGAAACCTTTGCTATGGAAGGTAAGACAAGACAAGAGGAAGAAGAGTCTATCCCAAAGGGAAGCTAATGCAGAACCTAGGTGTTACTGACATTTGAAAGGTGTTGTAGTATAGCGGACATGTTTCCTTTGCCGAGGCTTACTTGATTAAGTGGAAACAAAAGAAAAACTAGAAAAGACAAAAACCCTGTGATAGATGTAAGTGACTTCATAGTTTCCCATTCAGGAAATCAAAAAGCTAGGCTGCTAGACATCCAGCATAACCACAATACTGTGCCAATTATTGCTGGCAGTGGTACCTGTTTGGAAATGTGGTAGGGCAAAACCTCATGAATAACAGAAAAGTGAATCTTTTTACCATCTGTCAAACCTACCTCAATAAGCCTGTCTCCAGGCTTGAGACGGCCATCTGCTATGGCAGCACCATTAGGTAAAATATTTTTGATGTAAATAGGGATCTTGCCATCAATTGGATTGTCCCTGGTTGTAATGCTAAAGCCCAAACTCTGAGGACCTGCCGAAAGTCATAAATGACAAATGGAGTGTCAAATTCCTTGTGGCTTTGACTTGTTACTCTGCCAGGACTACTAAAAATTGTGGAAGAGATGGTCAGGACATCAGCGTAAATAGCATAATTAAAACATGGATTAAAAACCAACTCAATGTGCCTTCAACCATACCCAACTCTACTGATGAGCATAAGGGAGAAAAATTAAAATGGGCAGACAAGGGGGACCTCTACTCACCCCTCGATGTCCCAACCTCTCCCTCTGCAATGTAACTGCATGAGAGCAAAACCAGTCTCCACATGACACACCCTTTTTCATGCTTTGTAATGATGGACACATGATTTTTCTTTGCAGCATAATATCCTATGAATAAATCCACTCCTGTAATTTAGGGGATTTAATTTGGTACATCATCAGCAGAGCTCTTACACTAGTGCAATATGAGTGTAACTGAATACTATTGTTTAATTCATGTAACTTTTAAGTTTGTCATGAAAAGGAAAAGTTTGGTTTACCTTTGGTATGCAAAAAATTAATGCAGGTAAGATGCAGCAAAGGGTACATATATGTGACGTGTGACGTGAATTACAATATTTTTACTGTGAACCTCCTTTGAAGATGCTTGCGGGGGAAAATGGGGTTAGAGAAGAGTTTGTTTGGGCAATACTTCAAAATTAAGTTATGGAGACTAACCATGCCCTTTAACTATCATGCTCTCACATTTGTTGTGTTCTTTTCTTCCTTTCAACCAAATAAAGGCAAATTTGCCATAACCAAATAATTCAGAACACGTAATATTCCTAGACACAGTGCCCCTTTGATGATGAAATGCTCGTATGTAAAGACATGAAGTGAGGCTTACAGTTAAGCTGGGCTAAAGCAGCTGATCACAGCCAAAGGCAACTGCACGTTTTACCCTATGACCTTGTTGTAGCATCATTATACAATGATTGATAACAAAATTTCCTTCAAAAATGTCAAATCTTAAAGACACTTTCGTAATCAATTTTTGACATTACACAAGCTCAAATTCCTTGTCATACATGGGAAAATTGTTTCATGTTATTTCAAATAATGTCTTCCTTGTATAAAGTCATACACTACAACAAAAAATCAAAATACAACTGAGTATACACATACAGCCAGGGTGAAGTTTCAAATGAAAACAAAATTAGGAAACTATTCTTGTTCCAAATTGTGATTATGGCAGGAACAAGGATTTGACTCAAAAAATTCTTTGATTCCTGAAAATCTGAATCTATATCTCTCATGTCAGGAAACTCACCTTTCATCAGTTGGATGTACAATTTACGACTGATTCGTTTGGTATTTGTACCTATTAATGTCGGTTTCTTGGTTTTATCAGGGTGTGTGAGGGTTGTCTGGGGTGACCTCTGGGGTACAGTAGGAGGTACCTTGGATGGGCTGAGGGGTCTGTTTTGCTTATCCCTTTCGATCAGTAGTTTGACCGAAGGACTTCTCATGGCAGTACGCATCATTTCTTGAGCTCTGTTGGCACAAATGTAGTAATTATGTAGTTATTAATCTCATCACTGATAACGACAAAGTTTACAGACTTAATGTTTTCCTGATGAGAGGGAAAATATAGCCAGCTCAATTCAATTAAGTGCCCCACCCCAACTTGCATTCTACTTCTAGAATGACTTTGTTACTAATTTCTTAAATTAATGCAACCTCATGCCTTGGCTTATCTTTCACATGCAATATTCAAGTTGTGAAACATAATAAAGAATATTTGTGGGGAACAAGTGGAGACATGAGAGATAACGTGGATGATTCATTGTAAGTTAGGCTGGCTGTTCTAACTTCCCTTAAAGATGTTGAATACAATACCATGTGATACTCTTATTTCCTAAAATGGTTATGATAATGCATTAACCATGCACTGTTCTCATACCCCCACAATCTTCTCTCTTCACTACTTCTCAAGAAGTACCCACACACTGTAGGTAAATCACATTCCCTCATCCCTTCCACTTCTTAAGGAGTACCCACATACTAAATGTCCCTCACTGTTTCCTTTTCCCAAAATCAGACATAGGATGATAAAAACAACTGATACTCCTAATCACTTGTGCAAATTAAAGGAAATACATACCTGCCTACGATTTCTCATGTCTTGGACCATTTAATTAAATAAACACTGATTTTTGCACTTACTGGTCAAATGTTTCCTGAGTGATGTTTTTGCCATTGATGGCCAGGATATGATCTCCTGGCTGTAGCCTCTTGTCTCTCGCTGCCCTGCCTCCGTTTTCAATTCCATGTACAACTAAGCCATAGCCACTGCCAAAAAGAAACCACCATTCAAGCACAATACCTTAGGGAGTTGCACACTATAGTTAGCAATTTAATTTCCCTTCATCACTCTTGAAGGTCTCTTTAACTGAGTACACTTGACTGCTACAAGCAGCAACTGAATATCATAATGGTGAAGACAAATATGTTCCTGACATAAATGCACAGGCGTAGCAAGCTTTTCGAGACTGGGGAGCTGAACCTTGTTTCAGATCGCCATCCTGGGGGAGGGATCTAAGGGGAGGGGGTGTTTGAGGGTCCTCAGATGCAATATGGCGCAACATTTTGGACAAATTACTGCAAATTTTTGATACTTCTTACAGAAGAGACAAATAAGGGGTTTACCCTTGAATCTTGGGGGGCAGAAGCATACTTCAGCCCCCACATTTTTGGCTGGGGGCTGAAACCCCCCAGCCCTACCCCCACCACCTTCCTACACCTATGCATAAATGGCTGGAAATGTGAGGATAACAGTTACACTTTTCAACCTTTCAAAGATATCATTCCTAATTCATGAATTTCATACCTTTCTAGAATCCTCACACAACATAAGATTACCATTGAATGTTTTTATTGCAAATATGTTGTCTGAAGTTATGAACCCTGCACACAACTCTGTTCATTCATGAATCTCATAACTTTCTAGAATCCTCACACACCATAACATTATGCTTAAATGCTTTTGTTACAAATGTGTTGTCTGAATTATGAACCCTGCATACAATTCTGTTCACAAGCTTTGACACTTTTTTTGTTTCTATCTGCCTTCTTTGGACAGACTGGGGTAAGTTTTATGCAAGGACAAGCTATTCTCTCTGACCCTCCCCTTGACTGCTTCTAACCCCCTTTGACCCTACTCTTTCCCTGACTCCTTCCACTCCTCCTGACTCCTAACCCATTCATGCCAAGACAAACTATTCTCTCTTCCCTTCCCTTGACTACTCCCCCCTCCCTTTAACCTCTCCCCTCCCTTTACTCCTTCCCCTGATCTCTTCCCACTGACTACTTCCCCTCCCCCCTGACTTCTTCCCCCTCCACACAAAATTATTCTGGCCATATTTACCTGCCATCTTCATTTTCCACCCTGGCGATGATGTGGATACCCAGTGGTGTCCCGTCATTCACCATATCAATCTCTACCTGCTCCCTAGCCATGGGGGACACTGCCAAAGGATTGGGCGGTGGGCTGGTAGGACTATTCTGATTGGCCTACAAAGAAAAAAAAAACACAAGCTAAATGGCATTAATTCAAATAAGTTTTATTAGAAACATTTGCAGTTTGTGACTTCCTCTGACAAGGTATATTACTGCATAGTAATGTACAGTAGATCAGGGGTAGGCAACCTTTTAGTGGGAAAAAGCCAAATTCTTGATCCATGGCATGGGAAGGGCCTAAAAAGAGAAGGAACAGCCTTTCACATAAATGCAAAGCCGGTCTCATCCCAAAAGAGCTACAGATAGGCAACCTCTGCTATACAGTAATGGTGCTACTAGCAGTAGCAAAACAACCCCCATATAGACGAATCCGGAGAGCAAGTGATGGTCTGATTTCAGTCGGCCATACCTGGGGTCTACCACCTTTAATCTTTCAATTTCCTTGCTTACCTGTATGATGGATGGTTGGACATTAAATTGTATCTTGATTCGTTCAATTTCACTGAATATGTGGGTTTGAAATTCATGTAGAAAATAAATGAAGACGATTTAAGGCTGGTGGACCCCATTAATGGCTGCCTACAGTCACTAAACACAAGCGCTGATCGGATTCGTCTATACAGTAATGGAACCACAAACAAGAGCATTGACTGAAAGAGGGGAACAACTATTTTCCTTTGCCATTTGCTCACAAACGCTATGTAAACACAATTTCCTCTTTCGTGTCTCAGTAGTTTGAGATTTAAAGTCACAAATTATATTGCGCCTAATCCATATCTATTTCCCCAATGTAGATTCTGTAAATACCACCTCATCCAATGGATCAGTTACCCCTCCACAGATGTTTTGACAAAAGCCATATTTCAAAAGACATGTCCTATCAAATAAATTCAAAGAATGAATAGGTAGGGGTGAAAACTGTTCAGATCAGTTTTAAAAAGCAAAACAAAATGTCGAGTAATGGATGTCACATCTGGCATATTAGGTACCCCTAGGCAAAATGGAATGACATTAATATATATGTTCTTAATAACATACTCTACTGAATAAATCCATGTCAAAGCAAGTCAAACAAGCTAATGTCTTTCACAGTAGATCAAGATTTCTTGAAACAAACATTATGAGTACCTCTTGACTTTCTCTCTTTTCACCCCTTCCTTTTTTTAGGGTTTGTTATTTTTTCTGCATTTTGATGCAAAAGGAGAGAGATATGGAATAATTTACTAAAATACAAGTTCAAACCAAGGTCTGTGTCACTTTGAACCACCCATGCAGCATGAACTGGGGGTGATAAAACAAGAAGTAAAGCCACATTGTCATTGAAAAATGAGGGAAGTACTGAAAATGTCATTTTGCCACTAGCATTTCAAATATCATTGATAACCACCTTGAAAGCAGGATATATTTTTTCATTTATCCCTCAAGGGGATTAGAAAACGTCTTAACCATGTGAATGTACCATGACATTGAAGCAATTTTCCATAATGGTTTTTCCATGATGGAAATTACAGGAGAAATACATGCTTTGGATTTTATTTTCTCTTCTACTAATGCATAGTTTTATGACAATGGAATTTCATAATGCCAGTGAAAGAAAACAAAGCTAAAATCTTGACTGTAACACTGTTTTATAGCAAACATGGAATGTAAACTGCACTAAGGTCTAGCAAGACATGATGGCTGTGTATTACACTGCAATAAGAATCAATGCTCCTGTTGATAATAGTCAAATACTGAGGGATCTTCCATTGCTGTGAAATTCTGGCACCTAAATACCAACAGACCTGAGCGTCAACAAATAGGGGCGAGGGAGGGATACGTCCCCCCCCCCCCTTTGCATGTGGGAGAAATATCAAATCCCTCTTCTCCACTCCACCCACCCCACTTCTTGCGAAGAACCTTAATGAAAATAGTAGGCATATGTCTATTCTATATAGCCTTCAAAAGCTGATTCAATGAAAACAAACTCAAAAGTAGTGGAAGCAGCCATTTTATGGTACCACATATCATCTGGAATCCAAAGTTTTCCATAGGCCCCAGATCTCATTCTGCTTCTACAGCTTTTGGTCAAGGTTACCACTACACTTTTGAGAAGCTCTCTTGCACACAGACTGTCAAGTGATACCCCAAATTTACTGAACACGAAAAGTTTACCTATATGACTGACTCTTAATTAATACTTTTTTATACTGTTGGTGGTAAGTGAGGAAGGTGAAGACAAAAAGAGCTTAAATGCAGACTACTTACCCATAAAAATTCCTTTGTGCACATTAAATGTCCTACCACACAGTAAGTACTTCAAATATTGTTTAATTTCCATCACTTCAAACATTGTGAGATCAGTAACAGCATCACTGCATACAAGAAACTATTTAATTTTACCACACAAAATGGTTGTACAAGAAACCACGATTGAGCCACGAGGCCTGGGCCACAATTTGAATTGAAGGAGGATGGGGTGGAGGGGAGTGGTGACGTTTGGTGCAATTCACACCGAAAAAATGTAACACATTAGATTACAAGGTTACAACAAAAGTTTGATTTTCTCCTTCTAAATGACAGGAAGGATTAGGATTACTACACCATCCCGACTCCTCCCTCACTTGGCCTCTATGTTACCCTGAGGCTATGCATCGGACACTGAATATTCAAACACTTGTAACACAGCAGCTGTGATGACAACACTACAGTGATTAATCAGGGATTCAACTCCCTGGAAGCAAGGTGAACCCTTACCATATCTTCAATCCGTTGTTGTGCCTCAGCCCACTTGAAGACACTTGGGTGGGCACTTGAGAGGGACCGCCTTGAAGAGTCTCGACTGAACCGATCAAAGGCATCTTGGTTCTCATCACTGTCATATCTGTTTGCATTCTGGAAGCCACCATGAATATGACAAGAAAACAAATTCAAGATGAATGCTACATTTTGCAATTCACAAAACAAACAAAAGCAATTTTAAACAAAGTTTGTTTGCTTGTCAAAGTCTGAGGTTGACAGGTAAAAGATAACCTAGCTGTTAGTCAACAACATTCATCTTGATACAAGGCTGTGTTCATTTCCTTGGACAGACATGGTTTTTGCATGATATTGTTCATTTCACTGGGTATGCCTGCATTTTCATATTTATGCAAATGCTAGTTTAATTACTTAAAAGTGTCAAAAATAATGAGCTTTTGGAAACCAAAAAGAAAGAATGAAAACTTATTTCATGTGTGGTATCATGTGCTTAAATTAGTCTCAAATTCTCATGAAATTCTCTGAACCTAGACACAAATTGTACAACAGAGCATCTACTGTACAACCCTGTGCTTCCAATGCTGTGTAAGCAGTGTTTATGAAAATTAAACTTGACAGATATTAGAATAAGTAATTAAATACGGCCGATCATTTACCTTGTGTGGCAAGCTATTAGCATTAGAATCCAGTCTGGGTTTAGAGGTAGTTGACCTGGGTTGTGTGAAGTTATTTCTGTGTGGGGAACCATTCTGTCGTACCTGCAGCTTAGACACTGGATAACAAGAGCAAGATAAAGTCATTTGGTCACATTAAAACCAGTTTCACAGATAAAACTAATTCAGACCAGCCAACTTACTCTCAAATAACTCTTACAGGCAGGCTCAAAATATGCAGAAGTCTGGAGCTTGTGGTTTTCATAGATTTCTTGTAACTTCTAGATTGGTCAATATGCTGTGAGAAGCCTATATGAAATATCTGAATTAACGATACAATATAGTAGATTGGCCATCTTTAACTTAAAACATGACAAGTGTGAACTGTTAGTATTTGATTGCTATCCCTGGTAAATGTAAAGTCGCTAATGGTTCCACTGAAAACCAGGAGACAATTTTGGACTGAAAGGGAAACTAGGTTCAACTGACCTAAATTTAACACTTCTCTTACAGGATACTCTGCTGTTACAGTAATGCAAAATCTTCCATGAGGTTAGATGAAACTCAATCGCCTTCAAAATTTGTCAAATACTTGTCATATTTTTGTAGTAAGCATCTACAGTACTGCAATACAGGAAACTTGATTCCCCTTAATTGAAGGATGTTGCAGTAATTTTTATTTTAAATAAGCATTTTGAGGAGGAAATCCATACATAAGATCTCCAAAAGTGTCTACACAGCAGGCAGGAGGATTCTTAATTTGGGTGGTGGTTCTTAAATGTTGGATCAAAGCTGACCTCAGCCCAAGGTTGGGGCTGAGGTAAGAAAATTTGACTTTCCAAACAAATGCACTACATAGCAAGAAACACATTCTACAAACTTACATGATCTACATCAGATACAACTGCCTTAAAAGCACACAATTATATAGCAAGAGCATTCCATTGTAATACTGTATATCTAGGCACTTTACCTTTCAGCGAAAGCAATTTTTCATGAATTTTTGGGATCCTATGTTGCTAATTTACTATGTAGTCTTCATTGAGTAAACATAAATCTGTTGCTCTTTTCAACTAGCTTGATCTATTCTTCTATGCATTCTTACAACCTTTCATTTCTTGTAAACTGACAGTCTGAATAGTAAATGGAAAATGCAGTCACCCCCCAAACTGAATTAGTATACCCACATATCCTAATTCAAGACTGGCTCTTTTAAGTCATGTGACAACAATTTTTTATTGAATTTCTAAATTTACGCACAACAACCCCTTTGATTATCTTAAGAATATCACATTTATGTTAGAAATGAAACATTATGAAAGATACCTGCAACTAAGAGAAAAGATGAGATTTGTAACATTTAGTTCATCTTTCAAAAGTATGGGGCAACTGCTTATTCCCTTTAAATCAAATGTAACATAAATTTCACATTTTCAGTGTGGGATACATCCAACATCCTGTGAATTCAAAAACCCACACAATACAAAATAATTGTCATCTCTTTGACAATAACATCTCAAACAACACGCAGCTCTATAGTACACTTGTACAATGTAGAAATGTATAAAGAGAATTATTGCATTTGTGATATACACAAAATTGTCATACCCTTAAAATCATAATTTCTGTGTAAGCATGGAACCCTTACTAGGTAGTTAGGTTTAATTCCCAGAAACCTGACTGGAAAAAAAAAATCGTTAGCTGCTTTGAACCTTATGAATAGTTTGTACTGCCAACCTTTCAAATTTTTGAATGATGCACAATTAAGGTACTCGTAACTACTGCTATGTGCAATCTTTTTTGAGAATAACCAAAGTTGATTTAATGAGATTGAATGGTTGAATAATGATAGAAGCGATTTCTGTTTATGCCATGTTTGATGCATAACGTAAACACAATGTGCCACTTTAAAGGGCACTTTCCTCTCTGTGCCCATTGATGTAATATAAGCAAAATATGCCCTTCAAAGGGAACCTTTTTTGAACACCATCTTGATGTAATGCAACCATAATAAGTGAACTTTTTCGAGTACCATCTTGTTGCAATACAACAATAATATGCCCCTTTAAAGTGAATTTTTTTGAGTACCATCTTGATAAAATGCAACCACAATATGCCCCTTTCAAGAGAACTTTTTTGAGTACCATCTTAATGTAATGCAACAACAATATGCCCCTTTAAAAGGACCTTTCTAAAGTACCATTTTGATGCTAGATGTACTGAAACCACAATATGTCCCTTCAACCCTTTCAGGACCACACACCTGTACCCTACCCTCACCCAGGACCGACCACTTTGTAGAGAGTCGTAATGAATATGGGAATGGAACTTGGAACACTGGAACATGCACCATAGCACACATCATACAACAGCTAAACTTTTGCTTTTCACAATGAATACAGACTCCAAAGTGATGGCACTATGCACATATTCATTTTCTCTAGAGAAGAATATCTGGTCTGGCTGTCGCGACCATGGTACGTATATTGCCAGTGTCTCCCAATGGCGACGGTAGTCCCAAAAGGGTTAAAGGGAACTTTTTTTGAGTACCATCTTGATGTAATGTCCCTTTAAAGGACATGTGTATTCACCCTGAAGCATGTTATGAAGGGAGACACTCATCAACCCAAGTAAAACTTTAGTCAGGGGTTTTACCACAAGTCTCAATTGGTGACTGCTCTTTGTTTGACATAACAGTCAGAAAATTAAAAAGACGCTGAGTAGCTCACATTTCACAGCATGCAGAGTGAGAACTCTGATTACACATTAGGGCCTTGTATGCTCATCAGGATATGGCCTTGGGTAGTAAACTGGATTTGTGTCCCAACAAGGAAAAGCAGCTTTGGGAGAGGCTAGAATGTAGTTGGGAGAATTGGAACTGTCTGGGATGAGGAAATTTCTTCTTTAAAGAAGTGTCACAAGTGAATGCAAGACAATGTTGGGGTTAAAGGGCAAATCCCATTCCAGACAGTTCTAATTCTCCCAACTAAGTTACTTCTAGCCCCTCCCAAAACTCTCTTAAGCTCCTCTTTGTACACACACAAACTTACATTATCACTTAAGGCCATATCCTGGTGAGCATTAAAGGCCTTAATGTGTAATCAGAACACTCTATGTGTAATAATACTTTTTTGTGGAGGGGGAAGGGGGCAGGAGGCAGGGGAGACATTCTCTTCCATAACTCCCTGTGGCTATATTCCAGCATTCAGTTCAAAAAGGGCACCACAAATAACACTATATGATACCTCTAGTTCTACCATACATCCTTCTTCTAAGTACAGCACCATGCTTTGGCCAAACTTGCTGTATTACAAGGTATTATTACATGCTAAGGAATAATTCTACAGTGCCAATGTTGCATATTCTTGAAAACCTTAATTTCTTTAGGGATTTCAGAAAATAGACTTTCTAATTTCATCCAAGGGTATCCATGTCCCAAATTTAATAGACTTCAGACTTGACTTTGCCTTCACATTAGATCTATGGTTAAACAGGGTATTAACCCAGCTCTTACCAGCTTCACGGCCTGTCACGACAATGTCTAGCTCCCCATTCTCCTGGGGGTACTTTCCATTGATGAGTGTTTTGTTGTTGCTATTGTTAATATGATTCATCTCGTTGACATTGATGGGGCTTGTGGTGCCGACGGAGCTGGTCCCATCTGAAATCAGCTGCTCCTTGGGGCTACCCGCCTCTTCTTCTTCAAAGAGAGCTGTCAACTGTAAGACAGTCACAAACATTGAGAGGTAAAAGCATGGCCTCTGTTCTGTAAGTACAAGTTAATCTAGAGAGCTAAAATACAGTTGCAAAGTATGAATAACACATCACTTTTTGATCTTTCTCAAAAACACCACACAGCAAAGGTAGGTACACTGCCTCAAATGATCTTTCATTGCATGACGACTCAGTACAGAAAATAAAGCTTAACGCTGCTTCATGCATACTTTTAACTTCTTTAAAATCCTGTTGCATTTTAATGAAGACAAGTAAAATTCAACATTTTAACTTCACAAATGAATTTGTGGACAAAAACATCTTGATGGGGGGGGGGGGGAGGGGGAATATAGGGAAGTCATATTTACAGGTTCTCATGAGCATGGGCTCTCAATGTGGTGTCATTGCATTTGCTAATTAAAAGTCACTTTATTAGTTGTTCAACTGTACTTGGAAACATCTCCTTTCATTTGCCTCTAAAACTGTATCTTAATGTTTCAGAGCAAGAAAATGAAATATGTAAATAGGAGGTAAGGAAGAGCGAAATAGACTATCGTATAAAAGGTGATCCATGGAGATGTACATTACTGCAGGTTGGGAACTTTAACTTTAACAAGTAAGTAGTAAACATTGTCACATTATTAAAATGTTTAGGATATTCCCCCTCCCTCCCTCCTCCCCCCTCACATGCCCTTCAGTAATATAAATTAGAGTGAGTGCCTTTGTTTCTTGAGAGAGGAAAGGAGGTACACGGCATTGTAATTTGAGAAATCTTTTGACTCAAGGTGTTAAAATACTATAACAGTACAACTGTACAAGCATAAAAGTGACTTTCAGTTATGTAGTGGGGGAGAAGTTTGGTAAACTGTCATAAAAGTATCTAAACACTGAATGACAACAAAATTCTTGTAATGTTTAAAGGCACACTATAAAACATCCAAACTCTAGGTTTTTTTTTTGTTTTTGTTTTTTTTTTGTTTTTGTTTTGTTTCAGTGGGAACTAGTTACATTGCAAAACAAGTCGGTCTACATGTATGTAGCTAGGCTATTCTCTGAGTAGATGTACATTGCTTGTTTACTGGCATGCACGTGTGCATTGTTTGCTGTGCTGTTTGGGCTTTATACTGAATATTTGTGTGTTAATCTCACCCCAGAAAGAAAATTCTCCCAACAAAGAGTACTTTAGCCCCTCCTCCAATTTGAACAAGAAACACCTGTCTAGTACACCTCCAAGACAGAAGGGCAATACCTAGCCTGCACAAAGTTTAATTTGCTCAAGGCCATATACTGAATATTGACACACAGTGACTGAGGGTGTGTGAGCTTAACTGGGAATACAACTGACTGTACAAGTCATCATTAACCACCCGGAGTGAAGCTGCGTTGTATGAATAAATGTCAATCAAAGTGCAGTCATCAACTTTATTTAGAACTCTACGGCTATTCCCAAATATGCTTGGGTAGGGTATTTTGGGGGGGGGGGGGGGGGTGCCATATCCCCTTTACACAGTATGCCAAAATTTTGGACATTGTAATTTATGTCTCCCTTTGTTTTGTGAAACAACAAATCACTTTAAGAATTCTACAACAAATATATTGTCATGTGTTAAAAAAGAGCCAGTCACAAAATAGGCACTCATACATACAAGGGTACAGTATACTATGTCATGTTATTAAAACTGGGGAGACGGTAGATACTGTACTATGTATAAAACTACCTACAAGGTACAGTTAGATGGACTACAGTACAGAGGGATTTCATGTGACGTCACACGAGTGGGACTGCCAGGCACTGAAGGGCAAAACACACACACAGTAAACGTATTTACAACACATGTGCACGGCCTAACCATAGATGCTACTGTGAAACAATGGACACTTGCCCTTCAAAACCAAAGAGACGCGTGATCTTGCCCTTCAAAACCAAAGAGAAGCGCGATCATGTGATGTCCATGAACCCCTCTCTAGCCTACGTAGGTTCTGAAGTGGTGGCCCGCTGGCCATTTGCAGCACAACGTTCATACATGTGGCCCTGGTAGAAGATTTGAGGTGCTAAAACTTTGCAGTTTCCAAAGTGCAACCTCAAGCCTTTGGATACCATATGTTCTCCCATAAGCCAACCCGTCATTCACACATGGTGGTTGCAAATGTATAGTGTCAAATTTATGCTTAGAGTGGGATTTCCTGGCTTATGATATTCTGCGAAACGAAACGAAACGAAACGGAACGAAACGAAACAGCCTTTCCATAAAAGTCTGTCTCACACTTGACCTGTGGCACTGGCATAGGCTTCTCAGTACTAAGGGAAGGAAAGAGATTCAATGGGCCAAAGCATACACTTATTTCGTTCTGTTTCGCAAAATATCATTAGCGTGGTGGGGTATTGATATTCTGCGAAACGAAACGAAACAAAGAAAAGATGGATATTTCCTCTAATATCTGAATAAAAAATGCGGCAAAAACATCCTTTTTGTTTGACCCTCGTGAGTACGTAGGCTTCCGTAGTTTATTGCTCACGATATTTTCAACGATCAAGTCTGTTTCAGTCACGAAGATCGGGGTATATAAGCAATCATATGCATGGAAGCACTATCGTCCTCTATGGTACCAACTGCACATCGGTAATGGTACTAGATTGTAAACAAGGCATAAGCACTGCGCAGCCGTAGTAGGCATGCAGTAAGTCTTGAAGTTGTGAATGAGAAGAAACAAGCTCACTGTGACTACGCAATCCCTCTTGCCTGGAGGCTGCTAAGCACATCGGCTTCAAGCATGGAAGGCTTCAAGGGACTTCTATAGCTCCCACGGGACAGATGAAGAGAAAGGAGTGTTCTTGAGATAAGTAAAGAGGGATTCAGGGAAGGTGGTACGAATTTTTAATACCAAATTGGTCAAGGTTACTGACAGCACAGGGAAGTTTATTTTGGACTCATTTTCAATAGGATTTTAGTCATGATAAACACTGTATGTAACATCTGCCTTGTTTTATTGGAATCTTAGCCCCGACAAATGCTTTATATGTAGCCTCTCGATTGTTTTTTTATACCCCGGCGATCTTCGTGACTGCAACAGGCTTGTAAGCTTATTTATCGTGCTAAACTACGGAAACCTACGTACTCACGATGGTCGAACAAAAAGGATGTGTTTGTAATTCGTTATTCAGATATTAATGGAAATATTCATCTTTTCTTTGTTTCGTTTCGTTTCGCAGAATATCAATACCCCACCACGCTAATGATATTTTGCGAAACAGAACGAAATAACTGTATGCTTTGGCCCATTGAATCTCTTTCCTTCCCTTAGTACTAAGAAGCCTATGCTTAGTTTCATGGAAAGGCTGTTTCGTTTCGTTTCGTTTCGTTTCGCAGAATATCATAAGCCGATTTCCTTCAATTTGTAACATGAGGAATGCCAATTTTTTTTCCTGCACTATCCATGCATGGTAAACACTGAGCTTTACTGACAAATATGTGTTGTAGAATGCTACTTTCTACAATCTAGGGCTGCTGGGATGCCAAATTTACTCCCAATTAGTCTTTGCACCGGATCCAAAATTTGGAACCGGGTACCCGAAAATATAACTTCTGTTAGGCTACAAGTTTGTTGTAAAGTCATAATAAGAAATTTTGCTTTGCACGCTGATATAATGTAACACCAATGTATCTTACGTATGGGCATGACAAGTGTTCTCAGGCATGTGCGTGACAAATTTTGCCAGGAAAAAGTAACGTTAGGTGTTCTGTCACTCGTGCAATCTGTTTTAGTGAAACTTTGGATCCGGGTAGCAATTTCAGAACCGGGTCCTGACATCGTCGGTCTGGTACCTGGTTACCCGGGTACCCGGTGCAAATACTACTCCCAATACTGTAGACATACACATGGAAGTAGGATCAAACCATGGTGCAAACTTGACTTGTACAGTGTGTTTTCCTGCTATCTAGTGCCTTTCGTTTAGAGAGTCAAATTTTCTTGCCTCAGTCACAGCCTTGGTGGGGCTGTGGTTGGCTTTGATCCCACATTAAGGAACCACCACCCAAATTAAAAATCCTACTACCTGCTTCTGGAAATCTTATGTGGTTCCTCCTCAAGACTAAGAAGCCCCTTCTTCCAAACCCTAGATTCGCCCCTACTGGCTTCTACAACACTAATAAAGTATGGGCTCAAGGAAATGTGGCAGCGGCCAAAAACACTTGAGAACCTGTGAGCTGTACTTTTAATGATGCTTGTACAACTGATAATTCAACTGGGATGACTCTCAGATTATACCTTTAACAATCACAATCTCAATACTTCAAAGTTAGGCCAACAGACAAAATGAATTAATTTTACAAAGGAAAGAATGTCACAATACTTTTGATAGTCAATGGTAGCATTCACTTTTATGGCAGATAATCCCAGCATATCAACACTAACTGTTATAACATCAATGGCATCATGACCTGTTAGTACTGAAGAGATCCACATTTTATTAACTTTTTGGCAAAGCCACAGACTAACAGCTGATATTAAAACATTCCACAATGTACCTATCTCTTCTTCAATTATCACCAACCAGGCACTGCCACTGCAGGAAGTTAACAGATCTCTTGAAAATTCTTCAGCTTTCAAAATGCTTTTTACCAAGGACTTTGATGGTGCTATGGGTTTATTGCTTGTAAATGCCAACAACTTTGGAGCAATTGTAAATAAACGAACAATCTCTGCTTCCATGATAAACTATAAATTTAACCCCAAACAATGTCTGTTATTTCACCTTGCTGATCAATGTGTGGGCCAACCTTCCACTAAGCCTGCTTAACTGGCCACGAAGATTCCCTCTTTATCAAGTGAGATACATAGTCCATTAAGCCAGGAATTGCATGGGCAAAGATACCATGGTTCTGTGGGCTAACCTTCCACAAATCACCTCTGCTTGTGGAGGAAGCAGCAGTTATATACAAACTATAATCTCCTTTTACTATTTAAAATGCAACATGATAGTCAAATGTGTTATGTCTAGTATCTCACTTTCCATGCTATTAATGATGTTGTGAAGTCTTCAAAATAGAGAGGATAATTCAAGAGCTTCTCAAACCTACATGTGTGGCATCCTGGCTGGAAGGATGCCACTTTTTTCTTAATGACATTTTGTGAACTCACCTTTTCCCTATCGTCTGCTACATCGCTAACAAGATCATCACAGTCCAGAATTCCCCCATCTGACTGACTTTGTAACGAGTGAACTTTGACCCAGTATAAATCATCCTTGAGAAAAAAAGATAAACAAGTATTAGCAGGAAATATTACATGGTTTTTCCAGGAGATGGGAAGGAAAAGATATAAATCATAAAACTGACAAAACAGGTGTTTTTTCTTCTCAAGATAGATGAATATGGCCACATCAATGTGGTGGTTTGCCTGTGTGGTATAGGGACTGTTTCCAACAAAAATACCCAAAGTGTGATGTGTAGTATAAATGTACTTAAAATACTGAGCTAGATCAGGGATAGTACATCTTTTCAATTTTTTTCTTTTTTCAAATTTCATGCCACTTAAGAATTCTGGGATATCAAGTACAGGTGTAGGCCTATATGTACAAAAATAAATCACATCCCCATTAACACTGAAAATAAATGATTGGTACAGTGTCTGACACAGGTTGCACCAAGCGGTGGTGCCAAGGGAGACCAAGGAGAAGGGCCATTACTTAAGCTCTTTTCACCCTCCCCCCCCCCTCCCCACTACTTGCACACAAACACACATGTACAGTATGCAAAACCCTGATGCCACCACTGACTGTATCCATGCTTTTCATTGTAGTCATGCTTCAAACACTTTGGAAGGAATTAAAAATAAACTTGTAAATAGAAATGAGATGTGTATTGTACAAAACTTTAATTAGTTAATGTACTACCATGTACTGTAGTGATGACATGATGTACAGTACACGGGGTCCTCTCTATGTTTCGACCTCTCTATGTTCCGACTTGTCTATATTCCGACTTCTCTATGTTCCGACCTCTCTATATTCCGACTACTCTATGTTCCGACCTCTTTATATTCCGACTACTCTATGTTCCGACTTCTCTATATTCCGACTTCTCTATTTCCGATTTATAAACGTTTTGGTCGAAACAAAGAGAAGTTAAACCATAAGGGTCACATCTCTATGTTCCGACCTCTCTATGTTCCGACACATGCAGAGTACTTTTCAAAGGCTAATTCTACGCTTAATGGTGCCCCTCTGCCCCCCACTGGTTGTGCCACTGCCCTAGTGTTTCGCCTTGATCAGCAAACTTCGAAATGTTGCATAAATTACGCAATTTACGCTAATTAATTAGCGTATTCTCGAACCTTCGGACTAGTGGAACTGCCCAAAGATTGAATATGACCAAAATGCATGTTTTCATTTGTGGTCGAAACATAGAGAAGTAGGAACATAGAAATGTGTAAAACGTCTCTATGTTTCGACTTATCTATGTACCGAATTCTTCACGTTTGAAATTTAGGTCGGAATATGGAGTAGTCGGAACATTGAGACGTCCAAAGTGTCTGTGTTTCGACTTCTCTATGTTTCGACTTTTTCAAATTGCGGTCGGAACATAGAGAGGTCGAAACATAGAAATGTCATCACGTCTCTATGTTCCGACCAGGGTTGTAGCTACGGTGGGCGGCGCCAGGCGGGCCCGCCCGGGACTGGTTATTTGCGCCCAGTACTCAAGACCGATTAAAGCCTAACCGCCCGGCACTAACTTACCAAAAATACCTGTTTCTGTTGTTCGAAACCAGCGGTCTTCCGACTGGATACGACCAATATTCATATCGAAAAAATTGTCCAACTTTGCAAGTTTTCCGTAGCAATCCTAGCATGCGTTATCCTAGTCCTTGACCACGACTTCATGCTATTTACACTTAATTTGTTTGCTCGCGTGATACGGAATAGACCTGGGACCAGATTCTAACCGTGAACGCAGTACATACACGTACACACGGTCCTGTGCATGCAAGGACGTAGCATCTTAAAGGCTCATGGTCTATAATACTATACTACGCGCACACTAGTTCATACTCGAATTTCTAGCCCTGCGTTCCATCATCGATCTTCATCATATCTACACAAGATCCCAGTAGGCGTATGTGAACGTACATGCATAGTATTATCTCACACATGATGGCCTAGCTGGTAGCTTACCGTTCGAATTTTACGAAAAGTTAACAGTGATATCTACGTAAATGAACGTTGACATGACACTGTGTGCGAAGTAATGTACCGTTTATAGTACGGCGTAGCTCTAACGGAGGGTTTGTACTGTACACACAGAGAATGCTTTCCCAGTCCCCTGCATCAGTTGGCTAATGTACAGTACGAAGGCCCGCATGCTTGGTACGGTGCAGCCGTGCATGTGCGATACAAGAACGAACATGGAATGTACATCACCCTGATCAGCATAGCTAATTTAAACAGAGCTCACACGTGTAAAACACAACACAGTATACGGTACTGGCATGTATTGCGGTTCATGTACAGTACTTGTACGAATGTACGTACGTACGTACGTGGGATTCTAGCGTTGAAACCACGTGCATAGCTGCAGTGTGTACTCAACAAAGTTTACTTGAGTAGGTAAGTCTTTATTTATGTTCTGAGTTTTGAACAGAAAAGAGTACACAGCAGACCTGAAACCCACTTAAGTCTTATACCATGCATTTTATTGTTAAATTGATTTAACAATTTTATCATGATTTAAAGTAGAACATACAGAAGAGAAGTTCATAACAGGGGTAACATCAAAGCTCCTGGGTATGTTTTAGCATATTGAAAGCCTTACATAATAAGAGGACACAAAACACAACACAGGATTTTTTGTCATTTATTTATTATTTTTCTTTTTAAAATTCAAACCCTAACTACCTCCAGAGGCTTACTTTTACACTCTGAAAATGCTAAAACCCAGGAGCTTCCGGGGGCGCTGCCCCCTGGACCCTCGCCGGACCCACCAGGGGCCCTGAGGCGGGCCCCTGGACCCCACCCGAAGAGGTGCTCGCTCTGCTCGCTGCAGTACTCCTGGAGCCCACCACTAAAACTGGGCTAGCTACAACTCTGGTTCCGACCTGTCTATGTTTCGACCAAAACGTGAAGAATTGTGAAAAAGTCGGAACATAGAGAGGTCGGAACACCGGGATTGAACCCAGTACATGACGAGGAATTGAACTCCATCTTCACTTCAGTGGTGCATGACAATACACAGATTCATCAGAAATTTGTGTGTGCTATGCCAGTCGACATACTGTACATACATGTACTGTTTTGGTGTGCAGTTGGTAAACCTATCAGAACTGCTAATTGTGAAAGTTCTGCTTTCAATAAAGAAACTACTGTTTCTGCAGTTAAACCTTAAATAGTAGGCAAGCCTCTGTTGCAGCACATTAACGACAGTTTTGATACAGTTCAACATATCCTAAAGAAAGAAACCTGTACTTCAGGGTAACAATACAGAGCAGTAGAGAGAAGGAACTACTGTAGCTATACTGTATGTCTCATTTCCACTCCCTCATTATTGCTAACCTATAGATGGGTTTTTATGTGCAGTATCTTCCATGACCCTTTACCAGACATTTTCAGCAGACTATTACACAATATATTTATAGATTTATAGCCTACAGACAAAACAAGCACTGATGTCATAATGAAAGATAGGCCTGCAAGAAACGATTCATAAAAAATTTCACCATGATGAAAGTTACTTCACTCCATTGTAACTGAGGGAAAACTGCCAACTTCTTACTGTACCTATACTACGAACCCATTCATGGTTTATGTTCCTTAACATCTGCGGCAACTCAAATCTCATTACAAGGTTTTTGGTGATCTTTGATCCAGCAATCACTTTTATATGTGCCATCATCTGTTATTCTTTCCTACTGTATGGTGATCCTCCTTTTCCAATGATATCTGCCAAGTTGTGGAATGACTGGCCAACTCTTATCAAGAACTCATCCACCATGGCTGCAAAACTTGCAAAACTTCGCGGACACACATACTTTGAAAACCAAAATTTTTAGCTCACCTGGTCTACTTAATTTGGGACTAACATGAAAAATTCTAGCTGCAGCATGATTTTCGCAGACGAAATGCGTGTTTGCGTCCAGCTTTTTGCAGGCGTGTACTCCACCAGGACAATTGAAAAGTTAAAGCTAACTTGAACACTCACTTCTTTACCACATCCTATTTACTGCCTGTTGTATAGTATAAGTGCTTTGAAACTCCATGTCTAAGGTGTTTTATACTTAATATTATATTACTATACTTACCATCATCAACCTTTCATGCAGTACAAAGCACGTAGTTTGTAAGCATTGCAGTACTGATAAAATTTTCTCAACAAAATAGGTGTATCCCATCATGAGGTCACTATGGGGCACCCACATCCCTTGGAGTAATATATTCATTCAGGTTTTTTGCTTGAGACATGTTTTAATACAAGAATTTCAGTTTGACCTCCAGTGACCTCAAATGACCTTTAGCCTTCACCAAATAGCAAAAAGATGAAAGTTTCACTTCTTCAGATATATATGTGATATCATGTTTACAAGGTTTTCACAGCCTGGATGCTCAATGGGGGCACCCTCATGCCAAGTATGAGAATCATACAGAATTTCCCTCCATGAGATACATTTATAAATTCCTGCAGTATGACCTCCCATGACCTCAGATGACCTTTGCCTGCACCAAAAACAGTGATCATATTCTTCATAAGGGCTCCTCATAAAGGAGTATCCTCATGCTAAGTATAAAATTCCACAACATAGACCCTTTTCCAAATAGGAATTACAAAGGATTGTGGGATACAGTTTTGGTGTGTGTTGTTTTTGCCCACAGTAAAATGCCATTGACAAAAACAACCAATACCAAAACTCTATCCCATAATCCTTTGTAATTGCTAATTGGAAAAGTGTCTATTACCTATCTTGAGGTACAGTATCTTGTGTTTACAAGCAGTTTTCAAAGTTTTACACCCTTTAACCTGTGGTGACCCAAAATGACTTTTGATCTCCACCAAACTCAAAAGCTAACACAACAATACATGTAGGATGCATGCGAAGCACTCGCCAAAAAAGCCGAAAAAAAAGCATTCTGAAGTCATTTATAAAATTAAATAATGGTTCACTTTATTTCACACTATTCAGAAGTTATAAATTTGATGACCAAAACTGATAATACAGAGCATATTATTTTGTAATATTTTTGAAAATCTGTGGAGGATGTTTGTGCAGCCATCCCCCTTGTCAAAAAGAGGGGGGATTTATCCCCTATCCCCATACCCATGGGATTTCTACCTATGGGCCCTATCAGAGTACCCATCCCTCTCCCATAAAAAATAGTAACTTTTACACAGTAACTTTTACTATTGAGAATAGAAATGACCTCTTAAAATTTGCTGTACCCTCAGTCCCATCAGCAATTCAATGAAATGAGAAAAGTGTTAAAAGGCATAGAGCCCTGGGGACACACACCCCCTATCCTACTTGTGAGATAAAACTTACTGTCCCTTTGAATGATGAAAATGTCACCTAGGAACTTAAGCCTCTCCCATTCT
Source organism: Holothuria leucospilota (assembly GCA_029531755.1). Lineage (NCBI taxonomy): Eukaryota > Metazoa > Echinodermata > Holothuroidea > Aspidochirotida > Holothuriidae > Holothuria > Holothuria leucospilota. The sequence goes on from CM055978.1 coordinate 43,057,005, forward strand.
CTATGGATCACACAAAGAAAATAAGTGTAAAAAAGGATAACCTTTGAACTTTTCTAAGATGAAGAGTGCAATTAGAGGGTTGCCGATTTACTGTTTAGAAAAAAGGGGGGGCATAAAGGGCATTTTCAAGGGTAATGCAGTACTTTTTACAATTTAAGAAAAGGAGGATATGCCTCAACAGACCCTTTTCCAAATACTCTAGCAATTACAAAAGATTATGGGATAGAGTTATGGTATGCATCATTTTTGGCCACAGTCAAATGCCACTGACAAAAAACTCTATCCCTTTTTAACTGCATTTGGAAAAGGGTCAATGCCCCAGGTTTCCACACCCCAGTCTATCAAAGTATTAAGCTTTGGAATGTTCACAAAGAATATGCAACTTGGAAAATGCATAACAGAAATACAGCACTTAACTGAATTTCCAGAGACCTTTCTTGACAGCGAGGGTATAAGCATACTGTAGCTGTTTCCATTATACATCTAATTACAAGTCTGCCAAATACTGTGACAGTAACAGTTCCATAGGGGATTGAGGTACAGCTGGGTTAATACTACCATGCAGCATAGTACCAGCTAGGTGTATGGTAGGCTCTGTACTGTAGGGATGCCTGGATACATAACAAATTAATATTATTTTGAAATGATGTTATGACTGGAGTATACTGTACCTGACCTCAAATATATCACTGAGATAGACCATATTGTCATACGCAGAGTACCAGCATTTCTGATATATCTACAGTTATATACCACAGTCTTTCCAATCATCTCCCTGTACAGAGATCTCCAGCTAGAGCATTTATAAGCTCAAAAGTTACGAGCAATATCTTATTTTCCCCAGAAACCACAAAGAAACACATTAATGGAAAATGTAATTAGCTACTGACTCCACAAGACCAAAAGTGAAGTACAGCAGTACAGTAATTGTGATAATATCATGAAATTGTGTTTTTCCACATGAACGGTGCACAAATTAAACAACTGTTCAAATGTATGCATACTCATGTGGGATTTGTGTTTTTTAATTATTTTATTTTCGGGGGGACATACTGTACCATATTTTGCCCACTATCTTTGAAGAAGTTGCTTGCATGCACCAATGGCTGTGCATGGTGCCTTTATTACAATGGAAATTACTAGAGGATCAAGGGCCATATGCCTCAGAAATCCCACAGACGCTAAAAAATCAACACATTCTTTTGTACTTGTTACATACAGTGTAGCACTTTCACAATATTTCCATACCCAAATTAAACTTTAATAAACAAAAGCAGACTTTCTTTTTCTCTTTAAAGTGCAAATATTACTGTACCATTTGACCAAAATTCACCAAACATGTCAGTCAAAAGAAACTAATTTTTTTTTTTTTTTTTTGTAAACTGACCTTCTTTTCAATTCATAAAAAGTATACGCATACTCACCATGCATCTTATACTTCTTCAACCTGCATTTGTTTTAAACACACTCACTGCTGCCAGCCCAGCTACACGTACAGTATGCCAACATTTTTGTATTTATGTCTCAGACCCTACCCGCGATGCACCTACTGCACGAATTAATACTGTCTGTATGTAGAAACTAGATTTCACATCTGTGAATAAAGCCCACAGACTAGTACCATTCCAAGTCGTAATTATATAAGGCGTAATACACTGTATTTAGTACAGAACTGGGTTGAAGTGATAACAAGAGTTTTTTGTAAGGTTCACAAAGCAACAAAACACCAACCATAATACTGTTTTAAATAATCATCCATCCAATTATTAAATCAAGTTTACAAGGTACTGTAAACCTGCACCTGGTAGGTGGCTGAACAACAAAATTTTACTATGGTCACCATCACAACCAATGAATGGTGTTGATGAATTCTCAAACAATTCTCATTTTTCACAAAAAGATTATTGACTTCTGCATTTTAAGAGTCCTTGCAAAAGTTTGCTTTGTGAACTTTAACATCAGATACACTGTACCGTAACTATAAACACAATAGGATTCATAGAAATTTTGAGTTGGTCAGAAGTGTTATACTTAAATATTACAATTAGTTGATATTACTGATAGCCGATATAATCATACTGCAATTCTCAATATCAGTCAATACCTATCTGATATCTATTTATGTGACATGAACTGACTTTGAAGTTTGAACCCCAAAAAGCTATGTTAGACTGCCACTGTTTCATTTACATGAGGTATTAAAATAACTGAAGCTTGTAGTCAGACATATAGTAACATGACTGTATGCAGTATAGGCCCAGAAATATCACTTGAGTAGTACCAGCATATAAAGTATTTGAAGATAGTGGTGATTAACAAAATACCAATATTGACTACATTTAATGGGTCCAACATTAACAGTGATGCCATGGGCTATTGGGCCTATAGGCCTTCACTTGGTTACTGTAGCTATCAGAGTCCATAATTTTCAACTGAGTTTACTGTGGTGACCTACACGGTCTACATCTACTACTAGCTCTGTTCAGGCTTTACTTTACAGACATACTACACTCATCTTCCAAGTGTTGACAACTGGGGTGAGACTGGTTCTTACCAACCTAAGGGGAACGTTGATTTACAGCATAGGACTTCCAAACCAGGCCTGACAGTTTGTTTGAAAGCATCACTCCAGGGAACTTGTCTTGACAGGGAAAACTACGATATAAGAAAGACCCAATTCAGCAACTGACACTCAAAACAGTGAAAGGTCCAACAACTGCTTCAAAAAGCTGCAAAGCTCGCTGCCTGGCTGTGCATTCTCTCCCTAAATCAGTGATATGTACCCTAGCTTGCTGCCTGGCTGTGCATTCTCTCCCTAAATCAGTGATATGTACCCTAGCTTGCTGCCCGGCTGTGCATTCTCTCCCTACATCAGTGATACGTACCCTAGCTTGCTGCCTGACTGTGCATTCTCTCCCTACCTGTATATCAGTGATCTGTACCCTAGCTTGCTGCCTGGCTGTGCATTCTCTCCCTACATCAGTGATATGTACCCTAGCTTGCTGCCTGACTGGGCATTCTCTCCCTACCTGTATATCAGTGATCTGTACCCTAGCTTGCTGCCTGGCTGTGCATTCTCTCCCTACATCAGTGATATGTACCCTAGCTTGCTGCCTGGCTGTGCATTCTCTCCCTAAATCAGTGATATGTACCCTAGCTTGCTGCCTGGCTGTGCATTCTCTCCCTACCTGTATATCAGTGATCTGTACCCTAGCTTGCTGCCTGGCTGTGCATTCTCTCCCTACATCAGTGATATGTACCCTAGCTTGCTGCCTGGCTGTGCATTCTCTCCCTAAATCAGTGATATGTACCCTAGCTTGCTGCCTGGCTGTGCATTCTCTCCCTAAATCAGTGATATGTACCCTAGCTTGCTGCCCGGCCATGCATTCTCTCCCTACATGATATCCTAGTACGAAGGCTGCAGGGTATGCCTTCTTTAGTTCAGTCTTCTATTCATTAGGTCAGGCTTGTAGCAACCTAACATCTTGTGCCAAGAATTGAATCACTCAAATGGCTACAATGCTAGAATGGCTAAGTTTCTTACCAAAAAATATGATTATAAATTTATACTATGCACCATACAGTTAGACTCAGTGACACTAATTCACAAGATGTGTGTATGAGTGAAATAGATGTGATGTTTTTAATTTGAAATAACAAAGAAAACACAGCAATTGATTCCTTAAATGTCTGTACAACAAAAGTTATAAACTCTTCACAGCTCTATAGTACTTAACACATGCAGTACAGGCACGGATCCAAGAGGGGGATTTCCCGGCCTCAGCCCCCTTTTTCACCACATCAACAATAACAAAAACAATAACAAATATGCGAAAATTAGCATAATGTTAATCTAGGAGAATATTCAAGGGGGCTTTTAGCCCCCCTTGTTGAAATGTCTGGATCCGCATCTGCAGTATTGCACTAAAGTTGATCCTCTCAAAATGTCGCTAAGTTGCAAAGCCCCACACAACATTAACCCATCTGACCAGTTCTTGAGAAGTCCAACAGAAATAACATTTGTCCAATGGGCGGGAATGCTGTCCTACTTGAACCATAAAAATCTCTCAAGTACGGTACAGTAAACTCCTGCTTATCTGCACACATTCGGACCCAAGGTAGTTCAGATAAGAGAAAATGTGGAAAAACAGGGCTACAAGTTTTGGCTTCATATACTGCACACTGGGTCCCTACGAAAGTGTTCCAAGACATTTCCCAAATAACTGTAATACAGTAATTTGCAAAATTAAAGCAAAAGTTGTCCCAACTTACTTTTGTGTGTTTGTGTGTGTGTTCACTGATATGACAAACAATTTTATAGAATACTAAACCCAGAGATTTTTAATAATTTTATTCCAAAAATTCAAGCCTACAGTCTCCTCAACAACTCAACGCTCCAACAACCTTGAGAGGTATCTGAAGTATAAATTCGGCATTAAATATCAAAAATACTGGAGACAATATTATATGTGTATTAAATAACTTGACCACTTGGCGGACCCAGGCGGGGGCACAATAGGCACTAGCCTCCCCTATTGGCCGTCATGCGTGAAAAAAATTTGAGGCTAGAAAAGAAAATGCTTCAAAATGTGTCAAATATAGCATGGTTTTGCATCTCAGCCCTCTTCCAAAAGCAAAAATTTTCCAGAGAGGAGGGGTACACCCCTCCCTTTATCTCCTTATCCCAGGACAGTGATCACTCAAAACTTGCACCCCTCTACAGAAAATTCCTGGATACGCCCCTGTTGATGGCCTAAATCTGTAAATTACCCCTCTTTTCCCTCCACAAGTATTGGGCCAGGGGGAGGAGACCTAGTGTAGTTTAAAATAAAGTACGTTAGAAATCAGCTGCACGGGCAAAGCCTGCTGGCAACTGTGCCAAGGTACTTTATTGAGGACACTTGTAAGAGAACTAGATGCATTCACAACAATATTAATCACAATACATCACATTGTACTGGAACATAGAAAACTAGGTTTCATGATCCACATTTCCTGGAAGTTTGCAGATTGTTTATCACAGAGGTGATGGATACACAAGACAAAAACTTTGCAGATCATTGAACTATTTCTTATTTTATTTTATTTGTCCTTTGTTGTAGTACAATACAGCTAACATTTTTTTTTCAAAACTCATCTCAAATCTTGACATTGAAACATTAGGAACCTATTATCAACGTTGACAAATTTATTGGTGAGCTACTGCAGTTTCATAAAATAGTCTGTTGACACATTAAAATGTTTAAAATACTCCCAGACCATTCCCTAAAACCAAATGCATGAAGAGAAAGCCACAAACCTGGATTATAACTACTGAGGTTGGGAGAATTTGAATGTTTTTGATTTTAGCAGTTTGTTAGTTAGCACTTCATGGGCTAAAGGGTATTTACTTGCCACCAGAATATATTGAGGAAGAATAACATCAAAATATTTAGGCAGACATATAAAAGAATGACTTATCCACATGTGGTAGTGACAATGGCTATTCAAGTGCACTCATGCGTAAAATGATGCATGCCCTGGCAGGTTAATGACTACAGTACTGTATTCACTGTATTTTCTACATTTGTTATAAAGTATTAGTGCCCTGGGATTTTTGCAAAGGCCCAGCACTACTGTAGGTATGCATGTTCAATGTAAAGGTATAAAGGCAAAGTCCACCAATGTGAGTCCCTTAATACACTTTTGTCCCAGAGAGTATCAATCCATTCTCAAGGCAGAACGACAGCTAGCAAAAAGATATATACATTTGTGTGCTTGAATGTACACAAGTTTGCTGCACGTGGTGCAGGGAGCTGTTACTCCGAGGGTTCAGCTCAATTCATGGTGCCTGCAAAATGAAACCACAGTGGCACAGCCAGTTTTCTATGTGTGGGGGGGGGGAGGGCTTGAGGGGTGTTGGATCTCCAAATGGGAGGACTACTGTATGATCTACTGATATTTTTTCAACATATCTCTGATCACCAGTGGGGGGCTAATGGGCTCTGAGGTTTCATGGGAGGGCTGGGGCCCCCAAGCCGTCCCCATAGCTACGCCACTGTATAACCATCAGTGACATGCCAATGCAAAATTTGTAAAAAAAGTGACATATGTTGGAGTAACGTGCACTAAATATATGCATTTCCATATCTATGACATTTTTAAGGGCAAAGGAGAGGGGAAAGGGGCAGGTTCCTGCCCAACAAACGTACTACTTGAGAAAACTGTCCAATTTTTTCAAATAATCTACTAAGGAGGGCACAGCACTCCTGTACAGAATTTGCTGCACAAAATGTAACCATCAAGGAAATACAAAGCAAACTTTATAAAATAAGTTGGATACTATGTATATACTGTATCTTTAAGGAACTTGCGCTAAAAATGAAGGCATTTCCACATCTATGAGATTTTCAGGGGCAAGGGGGTGGGGGGTGGGCTCTCAGCCTTTTGGCACAACAAAAGCCTGAATTACTAGAGAACATTGCTAAATTTTTTCCAATAGTCTAGAACCTAGAAATAGGTTTTCCAAACTAAGGAGGGCTGCAGCATCCCACCCCTCTCCCTCCACCCCATGCCTGACCCTAGCTTGTATGCCAGTGCATTTCCATAATTATTTGCACATCACTAGTCTCACTTTTGCTGTATCCCTGTCAGCACCTTTAGGTTGAGCCATAAGCTTAAATGGTTTATAGTACTAACAATTTCAATGATACTGTACATCCAGTACCATATGCCTCAAGTCACCCAAACTGATAGACGATCAACTGGGTCTGGTGTTCTACTTTCTCGCCAAATACTTTCCTAAATGGTACATGAATCATTCCATGTAAAGCAAATGTGCAGCAGTCTACATGATGCCCATATGATGTACAAGGGCTAGCAAGACTTAGGTTACAAAACTTATCCACAACATGGGTGGAAAATCTTTGGGGGATTTAAAGCAAAAAAATTTGAAGTAAGAATATGAAAAAAAAAACCCTGCCTATCATTATATATTGTACTACTATTCATAATGACCAGTCTTAAACACAGGCTAACTTGCAGTCCAATTTACAGTTTGTGGCTATTTCTCACGCAGGGTTCGAAACAAGACTGCCATGATGTTTGTGTGCACTGACAAGTCGAACTGCACAGAACCACTGATACTACATTACCACTTGTAATGTCTATACAGTAGGTATACTACACCAGTACAGGGAAGTCAAGATAACATACCCCCATGGGACTCAGAAGCACCTCCTAATAGCTCCGTGATACATTTCATGATTAGCTATATATGCCAGGATTTCACACTTTTGTGAAGATTGATGCTCCATTTGAAATGTCATGGCAAGGGGATGATGTGTGAAATGATATGTGTTGTTACAATACCTGAGCTAGAAAATAAAATTTAGGTTAATGCTATACTGTAGCGGTAGATATGAATATACCATATAGAATTATTAGACAGAGCAAGCATGCATCAGTCTGAAACACCATGTACAGTTAGTACTTCCGGCAAGGGAAAAAAAAGATGAAGCAATCTAAAGATTTAGCTGAAAACTGTCAGGTGACTGCTGCTCATTTAATATAAGTACTGTATTGAAGTTGAGTACTTCCTACAATGTGATGGAAAAAATTAGGCTATACATTCCATAAATCCAGGATCTGACAGCCTCCTCTTGATACCTGTACTAACACAACATCTAATCATAGCTAAATTTGTCTACAGAATGTTTGTACTTCACACATTTTTCATTGGATTAATATTGTCTGAAGACAACAGAAACTTAGTTGTAAGCAGTCATGCTTGATTGCAATTTCAGATATTGATTTTATGTTGATCAACAGTACCTTCACAGAGAGTATTGCAGTAGCTTCAACCTCACTTTCAAACATCGGTTTCTACCTCGTCTCCCTCAGAAGTATCTTTCCTGATGTATGACGCCATACAGATTGCATGAAAGTTACGAAGAAGTAATGTCATTCTTCATGGAATAAACATCAAGCATATAAAAATGTTGCCACATGACTGAAAATAGCCATACACTGATTAGGGTACCAGGACAAACTAATTCAAACTGGGGTGGCAACATTTTTACCTTTTTAAATCTTAAACCCTCCTACAGTACTGGTACAAGATCAAAACTTAAAATGTTTCACAAAAAGTTGTACTGTACAGCCTACTGTATTTTCAAGTCCATCCCAACTTGAAACAGAACTTTGCTTCAGAAGGCAAGACAGAACGTGAAAAGCAGCACACATTTCACAGGGAATCTCACACATGGTATTGGTGATATTCCAGGTTACTCAAGTATGATAAAATGTGCACTATTTTTAGACCTTATGCATTAACGTCAAGTGGCGGTCATTTTGGAGGACAAACCACAATAAAGCACACTATACACACAATGTACAGTAACTTATGGCTTGTGCTCAAAGTAGACTTACACGCATACTTGACAGGTACAGAAATCAGCTGTCTGCATTTGTGTTGGCATATTAGTAGTAATTAAACGTGCTTACCTCTGCCTGTGTACTGTGATGTCATGAACACGTCTATACTGTACACAGGCCTCGATTTTAAGAAAATTTTAAGGTTGTCCATTGAACAACCTGTCTGCCTGTTTTGGTTGTCCAAAAGAAAATTTAGTAGTCCACAAAGAAATTTGCAGTAAACCTATGCCTGTACAAGCAGTCTGACGCTAACTTGTTGCGTGAACTTTGGTTGTCCAGTGGACAACCAACCCAACGTTATTTGGGTTGTACTGTATGTCACAAATTTTGGTCGTCATGGGCGACCGGACAACTGTTAAAATAAAGCCCTGGTACATGTTGCATTAATGCATAATTTGCCAAAGAATCTCTGAGGCAGCAATAATTTTAAGACCGTGTGACTAAGGCTTCATGTAAAAATTCCCAAGAATAACAGTGCCAGTAAAAATTCCCTACTGAAAGTAGTCATCGTTGCTGACAACTTTTCAGTCCACAGTTCTCCTAACATATAGATGTGTCTGATACAGAAGCTAGGTGAAAGTGATGTTTTCCCCTGCAGGCCAAAAACTTTTAATATGTTTGTGCTTGTAATTTCCCTTTTGTTGTACAGTATTACAGGACTTTATGCTACAACTACAGTTAAGACTAGTACTCCAGTCAAATTTGCATATATTCATACTTTGAATGCAGAAACAATAATTTTACACATTGTGATCTTTGTATATACTCACACTCTATAGACCTCTTCATTTTTGTGAAATCAGTCACGCCCCCCATACTGTAACTACTAGTATACTGCATTCAGTCAGTCCAACATGTAGCACTAAAGGCCTGCACCTTAAAGTCAAAAGCAGTCACCCCAGACTTATTTTGAAACAATAGCTAAATGTCTCAAATTTCTCTTATTTCTCTTCATAATATTATAGGACATAAATATTGCATATTCAAGGTAAACCAAGCAGTTGCTCCTTGTAAATTTTACAATTGAGTGAGAAAAATACTGTCACATGATTCTCAAGAGCCATTCAGGAAATAGGATAGTCTACTATACAATTCTTTATTGGGGTGACTGCATTCTCCCTTTAACCTTTAAACTTGCTCAAAATGTTGAAAAGTTACACCAAAGTTTTATGATCCAATTATTCTTTTAGTGGCTTTCTATCAAAAGTTCATGAGTCACATGATGGCTATTGGAACAATTTTACAAGAGGAAGCCTCAAAGGCAATTCTTGCACAGTACCATATGCAGAGACCTAGCTGTGTTATCCCAGGAGCTGCCACTTGCATCAAGTAGTAGCTCTCCCTAAAATACTCCATTGTGCACAACATATAAACTGACATCCCAGCAAAACAGGAAAGGTCTTTTAAATGAGTTTGCGATGGGACATAGCTCACGAGGCCAATGATAACTGTTTCTTTATGCTTAATACCTGCAAACAACTTAAAACTTACAGTACAAACTTAACAGGTAACAACACAGACTGTACACAGTATGAAGCTGTACTGTAACTTTTCTAAGAAGTATATACTGTACTGTTAGTACTCCATGAAAATGAACATATTGCCTCCAATCATATGTATACTATACTGCAAATGTAGCATGCAAGTCAAAATAATGAGGAATATTCCAGTACACAGTAGAACAAATTTTCATAAAAACCAATCATGAAATTTGTGTTCATTGAAATAAAACTTTCTGATTTCTTGCCAAGGTGTAAGGAATCTAGATGCAATCACAGGGGTGAACTACAGTCTGTAATGCAGGCCTATAGGCCTGTACATGTGTGTGCATGTTTGTGATGTCTTGTGATGTTTAACTTGGAAATGTGGTATCTCAAGATAGGAATGATGGATACTTTTCATGCTTGACATAGATTTATCATACTGGGAAAAAGGTTCCTATTGTTTTTGGTAGAGGTCAGAGGTCATCTGAGGTCACCAGAGGTAAATAACCAGACTACACTGTAAACAGGTTATCTCAAGGTACAGTAGGAATGATTGATGGATAGTTTTCACACTTAGTACTGTAGGCCTACTGTATATACTTGTAGATATGTGATTTAACGAGGAAGTATACTGTACCTTTGGTTTTGCTGGATGTTACTGTAAACATCATCCAAGGTCATCAGAGAAGAAACAAGAAAAGATTACAGTAGTAAACTGCTTGAAAGCATGATAGCTCAAGAATGGTAACAGAGAGTTATCTAATAGTTACCAGGTGGATGAACCATATTAAGAAAAACAGCCTTTTTTTTTGGTGAAATTCAGAGGTCATATTGGGTAAACAGAGGTCAAATGGTGAAAACCTTGCAAAACCTTGTATCTCATAAAAAGGTAACCTTGATGGATCTTGCAGTTAGCATGTGGATGCTCAACATTGAGCTCAAGAAGCTAACATGATTTTTGTAGATGTCAAAAGCGACTAGTAGAACTGGGTACACATACTGTACAGTATATAATATCTCAAGAAGTGTCACCTTGAAGGATCTCATAAAGTGTACTTAACATGTTCTCTATTAAATAAAAGACCCCTTTTATTTGTGGAAGTCAGAGAAAATATGGGGTCACCAGAGGTCAAATAGCAAAACCTTTGTAAATATCATGAAGGGTAACCTTCATGGATCACCAGTTCACAGTTACTTTAAGTTGTTTGTCATGGAGGCCAAAAGTTTAATCAGGTACCCATACTACCCACCAGAGGTCAAACTGAGAAAACTTCATAAAAACATCACATCTCAAGGAGGATAACAGAGATTTCATGTGTACAATGTAGGTGCTCCACATTAGGGTAAAGATTCCTAGAAAGTTTGGTGGAGGTCAAACTGTTGAACCCTTATAAGATTAATACATCTCATATCAGAAATTGTAGATTTCAAGGTTTTTCATTCTGCTATCACTCAGCACCGCCCGGCACCACGTGGTACTGCCCGGCCGGTCACTGGGCAGGGTAAAAGAACATGATGTGTATAATTTTCTTTCAGCAAGGAATCACAGAACTGACGTTTTTGTTATCTAAGACTTGAAGCAGGGATCATCATACAGGATTATGAAGGAGGTCACTGAAAATGGAACAGACTACTGATCAATTTACCAAGTGCACCATTCAAGTTAGATCCTTCAAAGTGCACTAATAACAGTTACCTTTTGTGGAAAGTACACATCAACCCTGTATAATGCAATCAAATCATCAAAAATGCACCTCAACTTTTACAAATATGTGACAAGATGATTATAAGGCACCAAATACTCCCAGAAATGTAACTAACTACTTATTAGGCATCACACTCAGAGATTTTAAGTGAGGTAACAATACTACAAAAATACATTATCCCATTAACTTCAGTATACTGTGCTGACACTGTAGATCTTGGACAAAGACAGGGTTGTTATAATTTATACAGTGCACAGATATGCATCTTCTATAGATGGACTATTTGGTCCTTTATAAACCCAATTCCTTTCAACCGACAGTTTACACCCACCTGGCGACTCATGTTACAACTAAGCCTACCAAAATGTTTTCCTATGGAAATTAATCAGATTAAAACTGTTTTTGCTGGGCTGCACTTTTTCATTTATTGAAAGAGACACTGAACTCCCCAGGCGACGCTATTAGCCCCACAGACTGGAAGACTCATCACGAGTATTTGCAGGGAATTTTTAAATAAACATGAGAGTGTCAAAATCTGGAATGCAATACTTAACTTTTCAAAAACCATCCTCATTTAAATGTAGAGTACTGTAGGACATTTGAAATACCTTGCAAATAGGCACACAGCACGAACCAACCAAGTGTATTGCACTGTGCTTTAGAAACATCCCCGAATTTTCCAATCAAAAGAACCAATATGGAGTGTTCTTCATAATGAACGGTGCAATACAGGTTAAATCTGTGCTGGCTAGTGGTGTATCATCTACAAATCTATTGTGAATGTAGTGTACATTACAGTTCTTCATAATTTCATATGTTCCCTCCTCCCCACCTTACTGGTGTGGATATTTTAAAAGGCAGGGAGTCTTTGACTTATACAAATAAGATGTACTGTAGCAAGGGGTGAGCATGTCTTTGAAGTGAATTTACACACTCAATGTGGGTACTAAGCATAGTCTGATGTCAGTATACACACACCACATAGTTTCAAACATCACCGCTTCCTATGAAAAAAATACTGGCATACCATAACTGGGTAGCTGAACTGGGTAGATCATATTAGCAATCTTTGTAACTCTCTAATAAAGTATGCTGGTATTTTTTATCATCTTAGGGGAACCTTTCCCAAAACCACTGCTATTCAAGTATATTATTCTATTTATTTATTCTAAGTTGAGGTATGCTATTGAAATTTATGGAACTGCCAAAAAATCTTACTTAAAACGCTTCATATTCTTCACAATAGACTCATCAAGGTTCTGACAGGTAAACCCAGACGTTATCCTACCAATCAACTATACAGGGAGTTTAACCTACTCATGTTGTCTGATATTCATACTTACTGTATGTGTTCTTTTGTTTATAATTTTCGTAATAAATTGTTACCCGAAGTAATTTCTGACGCTGTGTGCTACCATCGTATCACTAATGATCGTATTACCCGGAATAACAACTTTTTCAATGTAACTCGTCATAGCTCTCATCATGGTAAATTGCTCCTCAATAATTACTGTTTTTCTCTGTGGCAGTCTCTGCCTTCCTCAATCACAACTGCAAAATCACTTGGGTCTTTTCAAATGAAGCTCAAGATATATCTTTCTAACACATATAATTAAGCATATTTTTTCTTGGATATTGTGCTCCCCTTCCTGGCTTCTTGTCTTCTTTTCTTCTTCTGTCCCTTTTCTTCTTCTCTCTTTCCCTTCTTCCTTGTCTTTCCTCTTCTGCTCGCCTTTCATCTGTTACGTTTAATTTCTTTTTCTCGTTTGCTTTGTTTAAGCCCGTTTTGTTTTTTGTCATTTAATTTGTATTAACTGTTAAGTTGGTCACTAGCTTTGATAGCAGTTTCCCTGTTTTCTAGTGTCCTTCATATGTTTTTAAATCTACAATTCTTGTTATTTAACTTTTGAAAATTTTGTAAAACATATGAGAAATAAATTTGAATTGAATTGAATTGAATAACACGTACACCTACTGTACAGTATTGTGGTATGAACCCAATGGACAAATCCAGGTTACATCCACTAAATTATTCACAAAACCACTAAACCAATCATTGAAACCATTCCATGATGCAGTATGTACCAAACTGTACAGCAGTTCAGTGGTCCTGCCCAATTTGCTACCCACTGCACTATAAAGAAGTCAAAACTTGTGAGCTCCTGCAACCATTCCCACAGGCCTTGCTACAAACTGCAGCTCCATTATTGGATATGCAGTAATTGCCTTTCATGTAATATAAACCCTAAACAAAGAAAAGAACTTTAAGTAATCAAACTTCCCCAATAAAGCAACCTAATCCATCCCTATATCCTGTAACACTGCATCTATGTACCATAGATACATCCAGGCACTGCAATACTCAACAGACAAGATGTTACAGTACATTGCACCTGTAACAGACTTCATATATTAATTGTCTATAATTACACGCTTCATACATGAAGTCTAGTATATACTGAATACTGTAGGTCAGCAAATCTTGAGAAGTCCATAAAACTTCAATTACCTTGTTGTTTTCAAGATTTGTGACTGAAGACACAGAAAGTGTATAATGACACACAACCAGCAAAAAACTTAGTACAGCGCTGAATCTACTCAAATATTGAACCAACTATCACTTTTATGGCAGAAATTTGCATTGTATTTGTCTATTAGAAGATGAGTGTCCAAATGCAACATACTGCACTCAGTATTACAGTAAAGCTTTTAAAGATTTGTCTCTAATCTTGTAGGCTATAGGAACTTACTTGCTGTACAGTAGTATGGAAGCAGAGAAGGGGGTTCGTTTAAAATACATAGGGGTAACTTTTTTCTTTTAGTGTAATTCAAGCACAGAATAGTTGGATGATTCAAATATCAGTAACTGCTAAAAGCATACTGGGGTATGCAAATTTAAACTGGTGTGACAGCATACTTTTTCCTTTAAAGAAATGTACACTCAGTTAGAGTATCATTGATGACCTAAATTTAACTAAAAATGAATGATCTGGTAAAGTTTTAAGCAAGTTTATGTGCTCTACCAGCACACAAAATGAGAACGCTACGTGCAAGAATCACTAACTGGAAGAATATTTGAAATCCTTCCAAAACAAACAATGGAGACCAAGATAGTGGATTAAAAATGTGTGGCATCCTTACAGTATTTGGGTTAAATGCTCTAATACAGCACAAAGCTGCCGGTACGAATGTACTTTTTAGGGTAAGATGTGTTTTCCCCAGAAAACAAGTCAAATTTCCCACAACGTCTTGCATACTGTATGTTTCAAACAAAAGCCAGACTGAACTTCAACTGTCAAATATTCTGGACAAGAACAAAATCCCCCTGTATGGTACTCGCAAGAGCTGTTTTTTTTTTCTTTTTTTTTTTTTCCTTTTCCGTTCACCAATTCTTCATAGAGTGCCTATGCTGACACCTTCATTAGTGTACTTTACAATACTATACATGGTTAAGGTCTACCAGCAGGCCCAGTCCTAACAGCTACTGTACTGTACAGAAACACTGTCAAAATACTGTGTTACACTGCCCTGGATGTTTGGGATGTTTGTCAAGCAATTATCTACAATGGTATTCCACTTTTTCCCTGAGAAGTACACTTGGTTGGTTTGTGGTCACTACTGGTATGGATAAGAGGTGACAGGCATGGTGTTTTTTCATACTTTAATTATAGCCACAAGGGTACAACGCTTAGCAGTAAAAATATAATGTCCTACAAGAGAACTACAGCATAGGGTTTGAGGCAGTACAAAACTGAACCACATTCTTCCTATTTTGTGATGTGGTCAAAAGACTGCAACATTTATTTCCAAGTCGTATCATAACATTTGCTAGCCAAAGCCAAGGGGCCATCAATGGAGTGGACTCACACTCTTAGTAAAATGGATTCCCACTGATATAATTACAGTATGCAGACCTTCCTCCATCTGGAGGGGACAATAAAATTTGAATCACAGACTGGTGATCACTTTGTCACCAATTATAAGAGTGCTCCCAAATGATGGGTTGCACTCTTCAGCTACAGTTGGGAGGCTGGATACAATGATAACACAAGTAACACCCAAGACAATATCATCAATCTGTATATTTGCATTGAGGGCTTGTTCATGAATACCAGTTTCCAAGCTCAGAGGAGGATTGTTGTATTTTTATCCTGCTTTCCATAAAATAGCAAAACAAGGAGACAGCCGTACAGTAAGTGCCACTCAAGCAAAAATGTACACAGTACTGTAGCATGGCCACATCCATTGTGAGGAATCAAAATACAGGTCCCCACTTCCCGCCTCATAAACCAGTAAATAGTACAGTCCAATAGCTGGAAATGAGGGTTGAGGACTCTAATACTTTTGGATTAGAGTACTAACAATCAAGACTCTAAATACTGTAGGTCAGGACTCCTACAATGACGTTATACTACCTCAGCAGCTATAAACTACTTCTAGCATACCATAGTGTATTTAATACACAATAAGCTCTCACTAAAAGGGCTCCTCAACGGCTGAGGTGGCTTACTGAAAATGTTGGAGATTTGCAATCGGCAACCTAGGAAAAAGACTTGCGAATGAATTTACATAACGATCAAAAGAGCCAGTTGTGTTATATACTGTAGTACTTCATTACGATCTGCGAAATAACACAAACGTTAACTCCAAAATATGAGTTGCATTCATATTTTTGGCAGTGATAAAAATTACCCAGAAGTTGTGATTCCACGGAAAGAGGAATCGCTACCTGACTCCTGGCCAGGACTCATGACTATGAAGTTGAATCCAGTACCCACCCAAGCCTACTGAAACTAGATCGTAAGCAGCGATGCTACAAATAGTAATCCACGGTAGGATTCCAGATACAGATCTATATCAGAATTCACCAGAAGGGTAAGTACTAGCATAGGGTCAGGAGGGTTACCCGACTCTACTTCAGAGTCTCAAATGCTGGCCGGGAGTCAAGTAGCAACTCCAATTCCACATGAATCCTGGGGAATTGTCATAAACAAGGCCACAAAATCATACTTTGGAGAAAACAATTTTATTTCAAAGGTTTCAACGAAGGAGATCAACACAACTGGCTCTTTTGGTCGTTTTCTTTATTCTGCCACACGTTTTCTCTATTGTTGGGCACTACAATTGTTTGACACTGGCTGGATGGTACCTCGGTCATACTGAGGCCAGTTGTGTACGCCTACTGGTGCACTGAAATGCATTGTTAGACTAGTAATTGACTAGTAATCCACAGATTGTTGGTTTACGTTCCTGCATCAGTTCTGACTTCATTGCAGGAGTCGCAACTCCATTCAGTCGCATCCAATAGGGCCATGGCTACCCAACTCCAAACATATTGGAATCGCCTAAGCCTACTTGCAAGACACTGACTTCACACTTACCTTTCCTAAAGCTTTCCTGTATCTTTGAATAGATTTCTCTATTAGGTCCTGCACTGTTAAAGCATCCCCACATGGCACTATTACCTTCACTGGACCAAAGCATACAGTAACCTTCATGATGAGTGAATATGCACACCCTCAGTATGTTGTAGGGATCTCAGCCATTCTGTTGATAAAGCAAAAACCAGCAAATTTGTTACAATTTGGATCAAGGATGGATGAATTAGAATTTTACAATTACAACAAGGTCAGCAATGACAATTATACTGTATGAACAAGGTTGGTGTTAAATAAGTCATACTGTAGCATTAAGCTGGCTGGATCAGGCCCCAATCACATTCCAAGTTTTAGGTCAGATATCTTCAGAACCAGGTGCAATTTTCCACGGCCACAAACTTTTTTAAAATCAGTGAAAGTGTAAACTGTACATAATCATGTGTTGCATAACCACAATGCAGCATCATGATTCAGGTTTAACCTTCAAGTTACATGTGAACACAAAAATGTGAAATGAGCTCTTGAACTGTTTTGTTCACAAATTAAGGAAAACGCTTACTCCTTACTTAGAGTGATGCCGTGAGATTGCAAAAAGTAAAAAACATTAAAAAATCGAGTTTAAAATTTCAGTGATTCCTTTGAGTGACCTATATGAACAGTAAGGGGGAAAAAATAAGGCCTGTTGTGCGAATTCCGGCAACAGCCTTAAAATTTTCGTAAAAATAACGACTAAACTCGAGGAAATCAAAAATGTGCTGCGGACAAACACTATTCAGTCTCCTAACGAACATCAGTTGAGCGGACCAATGAGAACGAAGTAATAATGCATATTCACTAGGCGTAAACAGCTGATCGATTTAGCACAACAACACAAGTGAACAAGACGCATGGTGTGTGTGGATCTTGAAGAGGTAACGGTGATATTGCAATGTACAGAGTGCATGGTAATACCACTACACCTTTTTACTGTAGTGGCCTAACTTAGGCTATAGTATACTGGCTCAGTGGTACCTCTGTGTAAATTAAGCCTAATTTAGGCTACCGTTAGATGCTCTGCCTTTATGAGCACTTACCATCGTCTTTGACATTCTTACTCATGGCGATAGTATTGGTGTAACTTTCGTTGTAAACCTGTAATGTCCAAATTCGAATCGGTACTGTAACGCGTACCAACGAGTGAACGACTGTGGCCTGTACTACGTAGTATTGAGGAAGCTACACTGAGTGTATACAAGTAAGTGTTATGACGCAATTACGCAAGAACATGCATTCTCTGGTCGTGAGACTGCTATAGCAGGGAGTTGTTATTAATCCATGGTTATAGTAGAGATCAGTGGTCGTGAGCGAACAGCTGTAGGCTACCGTAGAGCAGGGAGTTGTTATTTGGAAATAACAACTCCCTGCGAGAGCTAGTCAGGCTGGAGTGGTATGGTACGTCTTTTTCAACTTGGTGACACCTCAATAACATTGCATATTCAACATCAGGTTCGTTGTAGGCGTGGTTTAATGCCGTATAATAAGGACCGTTTTTTGAAAAAGGCCTTCAAAAATTTACCGATTTTATGCTGTTTAGGTTACTTCCCGAGATTATCACTATCATTTTGAGCTTTCAAATTGTATTCTTCAACTCTGTAAAGCACTCGTGGCATTTTTAAGAATAAAGGAAGACATAAGAAGAAGCAAAATCTTATGTTTTTCCTTTTTGCAAACTCACGGCATCACTTTAAACACTACAGTAACCTCCGTTTTGGATTTGTAAGTTAGAGGAATAGGACCATGTGCTTTGAACAAAAATAAGAATTCACCTAGTCATACATTATTGAAGCAAAGCTGGCACTTAATACAGGGGACCATGGGATTAAAATTCCCTGGTATTTGCTGTTGGCTTGATGTCGGTAAAATGCATTCTACTGTGTAAGTCTTAGTACCTTAGCTGGGTGCCACCTACAGTACACTCCTAGACTTGCAATCTTAACTTTGTGAATTTAGGTAGTACTAGAAACAAGGTTGAAACTGGGATAAAAAGCAATCAAATGAAAGGCAAATTTCATGACATATATGTGCAAACTTTTGTGTAAAGTCAAACATAATGTACATGATACAGCCCACAGAAATACAGGTAACTGACTTTGACAAAATTTACTCAAGTGGCACAAACTAAAATAAGTTATGGTCAACTGTTCCTTGAAATGGGAGGTTGTCGGACCTCTGAGGAAACAGCAAGGAGATCAGAGTGGTTTAGGGTTGTTCACTGATAAATTTCTAATTCAAGAAATTCATAAACATGTGATCTTCCAATGAACCTTACAGAACCTGGGAAGCGCACCACCTGGAAGAGCTTTATGAGTGACAATTAACTGGAATGCTGCACATGGGGGTTGTCACATGTAACTAGTGTCACAAATACTGTAAAATCTGGTACCCTATTTTGGGTCAGTAAAAATTTCCAAGGGCCTATGGGGGTCAGAAGTGGTGGAACAATCAGAGGAGAATCAGGGTTCTAGTGGACAATAGTACCAAGTTCCAAACTGAACCTTAATTCTAGTGTATATGCTGTCTTTATATCCTTCCTATCTTTCAAGTTTCAACACTTTAAGTACAATAGTAGGCCTACCAGTACCACAGTCTGGAATCTCGCAAAATGCTATCTTTGCAGATCTTGTTTTACAATTACGGAATGAAAAATTGGAGGAAAACATGGACGTTTCAGACTTGAGGAATGTTGGAAAAATGAGTTACAATGACAGGATTACCCACAGCTGACAGTAATTTAGTGAAAACTGTATGCAGTTAGGTTCAGATCAATTGAGTGAAAC
Source organism: Holothuria leucospilota (assembly GCA_029531755.1). NCBI lineage: Eukaryota > Metazoa > Echinodermata > Holothuroidea > Aspidochirotida > Holothuriidae > Holothuria > Holothuria leucospilota. Next base: position 43,076,804 of record CM055978.1, read on the forward strand.
ATGATACTTTCTTCCAACAGAAGCAATTACTGTTATTTATCATCATCTTTATTAATTGAAAGCATCTTCCAGCAGCAGTTCACATGGCTTCTATTACTGTATGAGAAAATATTCCAGTTTTATACTGCATATGTATGTCTTTTACACAGTATGGCAATACTCCACTACTAACACAAGATACAGTTTATATATTTTAAAGTTCTCATCGAGATCACAGAATGTAATGTACAGTAGTTTCATTGCCTCAGAATCCTTTTCTCTTTCTTTACCTTTCTTAGCCATATAATGTCCTTTCTGTCCTTAAAATACAAATACTATTGGAATGTATTTTTCAGGCTCATCAAGCATTTATATGTCATACATAGAGTATACAGAGGCAAATACTGTAAACTTTATAAAATATTCCATTTATCAGAAAAAGTACAATGCTATATCTAATAAATGTGCTGTGATGACATCACTTTTCCCATCATGCACTGCAGCCTTGGAAAAAATTACTGTACATTTCTTGGAAATTTGTACAAATGCTATTCCTAAATGATGCAGTATTCACCTTCTAAGATGGAAAATTTTCTGCATTTTCACGTACAGTAACTGAATATAGTCCCTTACAAATCACTTTTATGGCATTTTGCTTCAAATATTCTGTCACCATACTCTTCCCTAACTTCCCTCCTTTTAATCCAACTTTTCTACTTCTACTCAGTTTAAAGGCTCTCTAATCTCATCCCAGACTGTAAAATTCTCCCTACTGAGTATACTTTTAGCCCTTCCTCCAATTCAGACAAGAAACACCTGTCTAGTACACCTCCAACACAGAAGCACAGTACCTAGCCTGCACTGAGTTGTGTGTGTGAGGTTATTATTGGGAACACAACTGACTATCATTGTTTACCAAACAGTGAAGCTATATTGTTTGACTGAATGTCAGTTAAAGTGCAGCTGATATCCCCTTTAAAACATAACATCACCTGCAACCACCTTCCATGTTTTTGTGGATTTAATTACCATTCTTTCAGCATGATGGGCGCACTGAAGTTCCTGGAAGTTGCGACTAGCAAAAAGTGTCAACATGGTTGTACAAATAAACAGCAAGAGAAAATTTGAAGAAGAATGAATTAAAGGACAGGACAAAAAGATGAGACAGACTTTCCCATCAATGTCCCAGCAGTCCAGCACATTATCATCAAGTGAAAATTTGGAGTAAATAAACAAAGCCTTTAATGGGCTTTCAAAACAGTTTTGTGGTAGCCTTTATTATCTCTTAGCTCACTTCCTTATTGGCCCACAGATAAAACACTACAAAAGTTTGTCACACCACAGTGATAAAGGGAACCACATTCAGAATGAGTATACAGTACCCCATCATCTTAATTCATGAATGGCTTCTTTTGATTATCTGACAATACTTTTGTTACTGAATGGTCAAATTCATGGGGGATAACTTTTTGCTTTTTCTTTTGTTTGTAACAGGTATATTCAAAAACATTTTCAGAGGGAATGTAAAGCATATATGAGGAGATTTGCAAGAGTTTGCTGATTTTTCAAAGCAATTTTGGGGGGACTGCCTACTACCTTTAATCCCCTTGGAAGAGTATTCACAAGGCTTAAATGCAAGTAACTGACTCTTCTTCTGTGTCACCCTACTCCTTGGCAGGAGATGATACTCCTAACTCTATTTTCATTGGGACTAGTAGAAAATTTTCAATAGTGTCAAAAACAAACACAAATCATATTTTGAAGTTCCCATTTAAAGTCTTCTGCATTGTGAAGTACAGTATCCTCCTTTAGACAGAAAAGGGGGCCTGGAGCCAGGAAAGTGCCCCTCTGGACCCACAACTGGATTGGATCATTTTGAGGTCTTTTACTGATCTACATTTCATCTTGGTGTGAGGGGTTCTTTTGCCATACAATACAATTTGTGCAAAAAAGTGCAGCTTTATTGTGCGATCCTACAGTATCTTGAATTTTGGGACTTAAATCCCTTCTATTTGGAAGTAACACATTTTTAAACTTATGTACGAACATAAATGAATTATCACTGGATGAATATTAATAGTGTGTTATTATTACAGGATACTGAATATTTACTACTTCTCAAATATTGCCCAATGGTCTTGCCAAGTCACCATGATATTAGAACGTTGAAACTGAGATGGGAATTTACAGGTCTGTAATTTGGCAAGGGAAAATTTAGTCCTATGTTTTATTTTCCTTCTTTTGCTTTTGACTAATTTTTAGAGCCCTACATTAAAATTTGTGGGACTGACTTTAACAACCTTAAAATTTAGGCTCAAACTGTTCAAAGTCATTGGCAGAATGGCCAAATTTTTGTCAAAGGTTAGGACCCCCCTCTTCTTCTTCCCTGTGGTTCTCATCATGGGGAATGAAGCCCCATCATAGTACACTGGAGTAGCATATTTTTTTTTCAGATTGAAATATCACTCAATGATTGCATGCAGCATCCAAACTGATAAACGTCTCTCGGGTATTGCTCATTTTATTCGTTTGAATCATTTGCTGTACCACCATTATTAGATACCCCAGAGGGACTTAATATTCAGAACTTTGATCGAGTTAATCAAAATGGCTAGTGTTTCTTAACTTATTCAAACTTTCACAAGCTTGTTAACTTGTTCACAAGCTTCGTAAGTGGTAATGGGGCTCCCTTGCTAAAATGATGTGAATGATATCAAAGAATTGTCAAAAGGTGACAGAAGACAGATTGCATCCATTTCGAATTCCTTTAAAAGACCATAGCAACTTAAAACACAATCACATTACCCATTATTCACTGACAATCTCACTGTAACAATACAACCTTTGAACTTGCTTTATGAGCAGTACTAAGCATTCAACTAACACAAAAACAAAGGCAACCTTACTAGGTTTCTTGGGAGTAGGCAGTAACAAACAACGTTCAGCTGTCAATTATTTCCGTTATGCTAAGTGTACCCCATCATCCTAATTCAGGAATGGTTCCTAACAATCATGTGATTTTTGTTACATACGCCTAGGCCTATTTGTTAAATTTATGGAGAATTCCTTGGTTTACCTTCAATATTTAATGTTTTTATACAGAATCATAATAAAACTGATACTTGTGAGGGAAATAAAAAGATTGTAAGATTTAGCAAATATCTGAAAATAAACTTGGGGGTGACTGCTTCTCCCTTTAAAGTGATGCCGTGAGTTTGCAAAAAGAAAAAACCATTTGAAAATGGAGTTTAACGTTTTAGTCATTGGTTTGAGTAGCCCATATGAATACATAGTAAGGGAGAAACAATAAGGCCTGTTGTGCGGATACAGGCAACAGCCATGAAATTTTCGTAAAAATAACGACTAAACTCGAGGAAATCAAAAATGTGCTGCACACAAATACTATTCAGTCTCCTAATGAACATCACTTGAGCAGACCAATGAAAACGAAGTATTAATGCATATTCACTAGGTGTAAAAAGCTAATAGATTTAGCACAACAACACAAGTGAACATGACGTGTGTGGATCTTGAAGAGGTAGCATGGAGAGTTGGAATGTTGCGCACTTATGCAAAATATTGAAGATTGCGGAGACAAAGAGGGAAAAATAATCGAAAATGGCACGGATATCAACTCGTGCATTTCTTTTCTGTAACCTAACTTGCGAATTTCTGGTGATCAGCACGACTTGGTGAAAATTTTGAAACGTTTTTTACAGCTACCGTTGAGCGTTTTCAAATCTTTTGAGTGTCGTTATGTTGCGCACTAAGGTAAAAAGGGCTGCTGATTACCTCACAACGACCCCGCCTAATGTCAGAAAAATATAGATTGTAGATAGAAGATGAAAAGTATTTGTTCCCTACACAAATTTGTCAGAAATAAGCAGTTTGAGCCACGAGCATCTCAATTTTTGTGGCCTGATTGGTTGACCGTGCCCATTTTTAAGCACATGGAAAGCACCACAGCGGAAAATCACAATCAAGGCCATAATTTAGCCACATTTAGGCTAGGCGTTATCCCTTGTTCATTCATGTTACGTTATTATTAACTTAATATTATACCTCGGGTGTTGATTTGTGGAATTGTCTTTACAATTGCATTCCAGTGGAGAAATCCAGGAAATTCAAGGGGTGCGCAACATTATGTACTGCGCAACATTGTGTATCACGACTATACTGTAACGATGATATTGCAATGTACACAGTACATGGTAATACCACTAGGCTGTACTATTCCCATTTTACTGTAGTGGCCTAATTTGGCTATAGTGTACTGGCTAGTGGTACCTCTGTGTAAATTAAGCCTAACTTAGGCTAATGTTAGATGCTCTGCCTTTCATTTGCATTTACCATTGTGTTTGACGTTCTTACTCAGGTTGATAAAAGAGGTAGTATTGGTGTAACTTTCGTTGTAAACCTGTAACGTTCACATTCATCGGTACTTTAACGTATACCAAAGAGTGAAAGACTGTGGCCTGTAGTAAGAGGAAGCTTTATTGAGTGTATAAAAGTATGTGATATCGAGCAATTACACAAGAACATGCATTCTCTGGTCGTGGGCGAACAGAGCTGTACCACAGAGCTAGTCAGGCTTGATTGGTATAATACGTTTTTTAACTTGGTGACACCTCCATAACATTGCATATTCAACATCAGGTTCGTTGTAGGCGTGGTTTAATGCCATATAATAAGGACCGTTTTTGAAAAAGGCATTCAAAAATTTACCGATTTTATGCTGTAGGTTAATTCCCGAGACTATCACTATCAGTTTGAGTTTTCAGATTGTATTCTTCAACTCTGTAAAGCACTCGTGGCATTTTGAAGAATGAAGAAGTAAGAAGACGCAAAATCCTATGATTTTCCTTTTGCAAATTCACGGCATTACTTTAATACGTGTCTGCTGAGCTGGCAAAGCCAGCACTTGGTCCACATTCTGCAAAAGCCAGCACATGCTTGCAGCCAATTACATCAACAGGGGCTGTCAACTTTTAGTGATGGGTAAGAGTGAGATTTGCTGGGAGACTACTGACACAGAGTGCAACCATCGGTTCACGTGGAGCGTCCCGCCAGCGGGACATTTTGCCAAAAATACCCCTAGATTGCAGGAAATGGCACTACCCGTGCCTCATTACTGCATGCCTAGAATTGCCAGCTTTCAGATGTTTCATGTTCCTGGAAATTATTAAGGAAATATTTTGTTCACATTAGAAACAGGCCTACGAAAAATTGGAAATTCTGGACCTTACCGGTATGTTTTGCTGTCATTGACAGCCTAAAATTGAATACAAATGTATCCTGATATGGAGGTGGAATGAAACCCAATGAAATACATTATGAAGGAAAGAATAATTCATTCCTTGGACTACGGTTATGTTACTATATATTAGCATTGCATTATCCAATACTGCATCGATGAACATAACATTAGCTAAACAACATTGCTGTACGTTTAAAGTGACTCATAAACTAGGGATACATGTGATACTCCCTTTGAGCTCTGCAACAATGCCACAACAGACCATGAAAGCTTTGTGAGTACCGGTAGATTGTGCTGCGCAAATTGATGTAGTAAAATGCATGCATGTGACTTTTATTAGATTGGTGTTAAAATAATCTCCAGGAAAAGATAAGGTATAATGTACCAGGTACACACAGTGGAACTGTCACTTGTTCATAAGCAAGAAATGTAGGCTTCACACACAAAAATGGTCTTCTGCAGCCAAGAGCGTGGACTTGGAGTTCATAAGCCGATTTTAACCAGGGTTCACATTAGCAGCGGGATTGTGGGAATCCCGCAAAAAGGTTGTCAGTTCCCGCACAAAGAAAACTTGCAGAGGGGGAATTCCCGTACAGATTTTTGTGTAGACCCATCCTGCAAGATACATCAGGCCTGATTTTTAAGGAAATTTTCAGGTTGCACATCGGACAACCTGAAGCTAAATTTAGGTTGTCCGAAATAGTTTTGGTTGTCCGAATGAAAGTGACGAACAAGAGATGGACAATTCTATTTCCTGTTTCTGCCATAGAAAACAAACATTTACTTTAAATTTTACATTTTTCCATATTTACTAGCATGGTACAATGATGAATGGTAGTCAATACCATTGTCTCAATGCCATTTCTTAAGAGGATTTTTATGACATACTTTCCTGCTGATGTAGGGAACTATTCAGTTACAAATAAAATCTACTCGTCAATAGGACAAGTTCAAAGAGAAAAAGTGGTTGTCCGATGCAAGTTTTACCCGTCACGGACGATCGGACGAGTGCTAAATTTCAGCCCTGTACATGTACTTTCTTCCTTGCATGCAGAATAGTCAAGCTCACCAATTGCACACACTAAGTCAGTGCAGTAATGCACTTATCAATGGTGTACGTTCCATACGTAAATCCCATGAACACTTCTTGCATGCACTGACTAGTTAGTTTAAACAGTAGTTATGTTGTGCTGAGAGAGCTTGACACTGGCGGTACAACATAAACTCTGTGTACAGTTTGCATGTGGCTGCTTTCAAGGTGACTTTTAACGTTACAGGCTAGGCTTTCCATATATTCATATAGACAATACGTTAGGATGGCGTGTGAGCTGGTGCCAGCAGCTCTAAAGAAAAAAGTGTCGTATGTCAAAAGTAAGTAAGTAAATTTTTTGAAAATGTTGGTAAGGGCTAAGTTAAAGTGTTTTACACATGCCTCACACATGTTTTGGGAAATAAATGCCAACTACATAATTTTGGACACCTGTAAATTTCACGATGTGGTTTGCTTCTAAGACTGCAGCCTTACACATCTAGTGTGTACCACAGTGGCATTGAAATTTGAAAGGACTTGGATGATCGGAGGCTTGAACTTTTGGGACCACAATGTCAGAATTTTAGATGCATGTTAAACTGGTGAAACCTTATAATCAACCATAAAAAAGAGTTGAATAACTTGATGATTGTGTAAAATTTTAGCTGTAGCTTATAAAGGATTAGGCCTATTTGGTGATAGCTGATACAAACTCTAGGCTTGGGACCTCAAGTACAGTACATATATAGCCTAGGCTTATTTGAGTAAAGTTCACATGATGCCTAGTGTCTGCCCAATGTATCTTCAAGTTCAGAGCTTACAGTCTATGCAGAAAGCATGAGCTTTCCTTAAGAATCTGTGCTGATAGACAAGGTCTGGTTGTGATGATTACTAGTAAATGGTCAAAAGGTCAAACTGGCCAACTTGGAATCGTACATGCAGTAGGAAGAGGTGGGGGAGGGGTGGGGGTATGCATGGGTTACAACACTTTTGGTTTATGCCCTGGAAGGCATGTGTCATTTTTTTCCAAGATTTGACTTTGCTCGAGTCTCCCCCCCCCCAAGATTCTCAGATCCCCCTCAAAATTTTAGACCAAGGGGGAAATTCCCCCCTGAAATTTTTGAGCTGGCGCTATAAACCCTGATTGGAATTCTGCTCCCTCCCAAAATTTTCAATTCCCTCCCAAAATATCAAACAAGGGAGGGAATTCCCTCCCTGAATTTTAAAGCTGGCGCTAACCCTGATTTTAACAGAATTCATTTCCATCAATTCGCACCTAGCCAGTGTTCTCCACTAGCTGTTTTGTCCGGGGTCTCCGCCCGTACAAAATCTGCCACACTACTTTAGCGCCCGGACAAAACTTTGCCGCCCGCACAGAAAATTGACCCGCCCGGTCAAGAAGTTGGCTGTACACTCAATCACAAACACCACAACTTAGTCATTTGACTGCCTATATTTGATTTCAAATACTCATGACAAGCAATGTATAATAAAACATCGGAGATGCAAACCCAGCTCACTTTTACCTGAGCTCTTATATCATTCAGTATGCACTTACTGCATTTCTTTCATATGTTTCCACAGTAGGAATGTGTTACCATCAAACTCATCCACTAAACGAAACCATTCAATTGAACTGTTCCCTAGGTTTCCCGATTTTCACCCGAAATTTCAGTTAAATTTAAGTGAACTACTTCGTTCATGAATACGTCCAAGTGGAAACTGGAGCTTCAGATCTGCAAGTAAAGTCAAAGATATTTAGAAAAGGCAATCTGCAAAAAGGAAATGACCACAAAATGCCCAGATTTGAACACATAGGGAAGGCTAAGAACAAGGAGGTAGATTGCACCGTTTGCGATCTAAGCCCTCCTAAATTGTCAAAATTTTCCCAAAGGGGGTCCCCCTCCCCTTAGACCCCCCAGGATGGCGATCACAAGAGCCCCCGGACAGAAAACAGACCAGTGGAGAACCCTGCTAGCTAAAAAAATTTGAAGTTCCCATCTTGCTTTGGACTTGAGGTAGAAAACTTCTTCGGTCATGTGGCTACCCAGCGGCTAGTCTGCGGAGCAGACTCTGTAGCAGCCTTTCAAAAGATGGCACTCTCTCAGAAATCATAATACACCACCTATATATATTCTATACACAGTCTGCAAACCTTCATGAATCCAGTTTTCACTTACACAAATCCCCCAAATGCCGGATAGATTATTATTCATAAGAAGGTCACATGGTGTTCACGGTACTGACTATCAAGCTAATCCTTGCAGTGAAAAGTCAAGCATAACGTTAGGCGTGGGATCCTGTCCCAGATCTTGTCCGTTTGTACAAACTGGCCTGTATATAGCCCTCGCATGGTCAAGACGACAATGTTCCTTGCTAGCTGTATGTGTATACACGGACACGGTAGCAGCTAAGCCAGTGACTTTACAGTAATAGCCGTACTTGCACCAGTTGCATAACGTGTATACAAGTGCCTGCTGTAGCAAAGCAGCCGGTCACTCGTGCTGACTCCACCCCTTACCGACGTCGATGATGTGTGCATTAATTATCATGAAGTTATTATTGTCTCGGAAAGGAGATTGGCTAGAAAGTAGGCAGGCTATTGTATTGTATTAAACTTCGTCTGTATACTGTACATTAACATAAGGGGTAAGCAAATATTAAGAATTATACTTGTAGATGATAAAACTCAACAATAGCCTGCTTACAGCAGGCTAGGAAATGGCGTGCTTTTGGATACTGTTACCATCAAACGTACACTTCTTGAACTGCAGTTTTAGTAGCGGCATTAACTGTTGTCTTCATATCGATATTAGGTTAACAGGTCTAACACATGTTTTAGAGTAATAACCCACTGTTCACCTGTTGGTCCTGCAACTGAGTTCACGCTGCGGCATAGTTACGATCCGTAAAAACTGATGAGTCAGAGTCATAGACGGTGGACTCAGACATACTATAATTGTCTATGTTTGGGCTGAAAGGAGCTAGCTCAATGATGGCAAGATTAATTATACTGTATAACGCACTACTGTCAGGTTACTGCAGACTATGATCTGTCGGAGAAGAAACTCATGTAGCATGATTTGCTGGCGTTTTACCAATACCAGACACATCGTTCGTGTGGTGAGTGTAATTTTTTACATCATATTGAGACACTGGGTGAGAAACTGATGCTTCATCGCGAGAGCATGAGATTGCACTGAAATGCTTGACTCCCACGGTGAATGTAATGAGAGTTGACAGCCCTGCATCAAACGGTCACCTTAGGCTATGCCAAACAGGAGATCGGGATCGGGAAGCATCACAGCAAGGAAAGGTCCGATCCAGCATGGTGATGGTATACAGTTAGCCTTCTCCATGATGAAGATCTCATTCAGCAGTGTATTCACAGAATAATTCTTCCCAGAATGCAGTTTTGAAGTGCAATCTTTTGATTTGGCATATCAGTTCTTGCCTCGGCTAGGCTACAGCCAGTTGGAAATTTTTGCAAAGTGCCATTTTAAGACGTTGTCTTTAACGCTTATTTTATATATAGGCTATTACTGTATCCACTCGTACGATATTCAAATTTGATTTTGCTGGGGCCATGCCCACTTTAATACTGTAAGTTTGGCCTAACGTTTGTCCACTACAACAAGTAAGGTCTAGCCTAAGTTGTAACGTGAGTTGCAAGTTACACAGTAGGACGTACATACGCCTATACATCACTATGCTTATTGAGAATGTAAACACAAACGCTACACACTAACTTCAGTTACAAACAGAAATACAAATTATTCAATGACGGCTTCTAACAACGCTACCTTCAGTTTGCATTAAAAACATCCTTGTACTCACCATCTATTCTTCACGAAAAATGTCGCAAAAAACCGCACTTTCACACTGATAGGGAAGGTACAAGAATGCGTACATTAGACTGTAAAATACGGTTTATTCCTCCACTCGGCATTACATCGTGTGATTGAGCTGATGGTACGGTGGTCGTAGATATTGATGCACCTGCTGCGCTGTACTATACTGTATCCACTGTATACTTATTGTACTGTCAGTGTAAGGTACGCATTGATAGTATACAGTACTGTCCACTATTCAGACTTCACTATGCCTTACATACGTCTATTAAACAGTGCGCACGTATAACGTACAAACGTACGTACTTTCCCAACCGTCGTATACTTACTACATGGCTATAGCATGCAAGATACACTGATGTTGTGTTTATGATTACGAATTTCGTAGGAATAGATATGAATATTCATTACATTCCTGCATACTTTCTCATCGACCTTTGGCAACTAGAAATTTATATTAAAAATATAAATGGGCGTATAGACTACAGTGATAGCTACTGACGGCCACTTTGTGATGACTCAAGGACATGGAAAGAACCATTTTCGTTGCTTTCAACGCCCTATTGTACATTTTGCAATCGATTTCTGCTTTCAATCATTGACGAATAGCTTGAAAACGAAAGGATCTGCATTACACGTCCGCACAGGCTTGGGAGCCCAATTTGATTTTGGGGGAGGAGGTGGGGTGTTGGGGTGGGGTATTGGGGTTGGTGGGTGGGTATTGGGGTTGGTGCGGTGGGGTATTGGGGTTGGTGGGGTATTGGGGGACTGTTGTGACTTACCCCAAAATGCAACTCATATCTACTAATATGGAGAGCCCGATAAAATAACAGCAAATTGCCCGAATTTTAGGGAAATTATCTTGTGGGGGTTGCAGCCTCACTCGCCCTTGCCTCCTACGCCTATGCACGTAAACCATATTGAAGGTTCCTATAAGTCCAGCTGGTAGGTGCAGTTATGACATTGAGTAGGTCGCGTGACAATGGCATGGAATGGAGTGGCAGAGGTAGGGCCTACAGTAACTGCAGTGTACCAAAACGCTTGCACCAAGTATGAGGTAATTTGCTGCCGTGGCAGTGTACCGTACTACCCCAGGTAACATTCCCATATGGAATTCTTAGGGGCCCATATGGGCCAGCATATGGGACCCATATGACCCATGTGGGATAGCTCTTGGGACCATGTGGGCAACTGCCCAACAAAGGCCTCAGAACTATCCCAAATGGGTCATATGGACATATGGGCTGACTCATATGGCCCCTTATGAATCTTGGGTGCAAAATTTAATGGACACCATATTGGTTCACCAATATATGGGGCCCACATAGGTTTGCTACCTGGGACCAGTTCTTTGCTTCATACTATCAGGGGCCTGCTACTATGTTAAAGTATATACTCTGGTACGATTGTGGCCACTGAAGGCCCTGTGCATATGGCAATGCACCGCTTCTGGGATTGAAGCGGCCGACAGCACATAAGCCTGGGGGAAGGGACTAAGAAAGTTTCTCGAGCAGTTCATCACTACAAACAACGGGAGGTGGGAAGGAGCCAAAAAGAGCCACTACGCAGGCTATACTACCACATTTCTACTGCTACACCACCTGTAGAACGGTCTGTGATGTCGCAGCTTCGTAGCGGGGACTCTAAAAAGGAGGGTCACGAGGGCACTGAACCAACATTTTGGGATAAATTTGAACCCAAGTTAGGAAAAGTATAGCCTTATTTGAGTCAGTATTTGACCCGATAATTTAAGTCGGCTCCCCCTGACCTACTTTTTAGTGAAATTGACAAGGCATTTTTACAGTGGGGATCCAGGTCAAAAGTAATGTACTGTTAATTTAGCGTGGTATTCAGGACTGGTCGCGCCAGCTGGGGAGGGCAGGGGCCATTCCATCCCCTCACCGCCGGGGAAATTTTCCAATTTTGTAGGAAAGCCTTCGTGCGTACGATTAAATATGAAATTCAGACGAAGGCCAGTCACCCCGGCGAGATTTTTCAATAAAATCCACAAATTTTCCTCAATAAAAACCCAAATTTTTCAAATTGTCTTCAATAAAAATCCAAATTTTTCAAATTTTCTTCAATAACCCCCCAAAATTAGAAATTACAAAGAAGCCGAAAATCTTACGTTTGGCATCCTTTCGGCAACTCGTTGCATTTGTCGGGGTTTTGGGTTGCTGCCCCCCAACACACGTCGGGGAGATTGTCCCCTACTGTCGGGCAAATCCTGGTTCCACCCCTGCGCATGTTTAACCCAGACAAAGGAGATCTAATAGAAGCCCAAGAATACCGGGTGTGGGGTATAGTTAAGGTTTGGGATTAGCGAATCCTACATGCACAGACCCTTTTCCAAAAAGCCAGTACAAAAGATTGTGGGATAGAGTTTTCCGTGGTCGTCGTTTTTTGTTTTTTGTTTTTGTTTTTGTTTGTTTGTTTGTTGTTTTTTTTGGGGGGGCCAATGACAACAGCGACGCGTACCAAAATTCTATCCCTTAATCCACTGTAATTTACGTTTTGGGTTCAGGGAGCCACTTGGCTTATCGAGGACCCATATTGAATCATGCATGAACATCGACGAGATTCGCCTTCTCTTTTCGAATAGAGCTCAGAGGGTAACAAGGCAGGGGTGTACAATGTACAAATCCCTTCCAGTCCTGCTCCAGGGACCGCCATCGTCTTCCTCCGACGAACGTGACTCCCAAGCAGTCTTCAGCCAAAGCTGCTGTCTCACAGTCCTTAGCCCAATTGCAGTCTATTCCGGGTCAATTCCGAATCCCCACATTCCGGGCTAATTCCCAGTTTTGTATACACGAAGCCGAGTCCACTGAGAACGAAGCGTTACAGTATCTGCTTATATGGCGTAAACATGTGCGGTACAGATTTAGACTTATGTAGCGGCCCGGTCTCTTGGCTTCCGTCAGACGAGGTTCCGATGATTTTTTTGGTCTCCCGAAGAGAATTATACTATGTAGTCGCCCGATGCTGACCTGGCAAAACGAATTAAGGCTCGTAAATTTCAGTGTTGACAGTGATTCTGATCAGTACACCTTCCCGCCTTTTGCAATAGCCTGGTCAAAGTGTATGACATTTTTGGCAATTTTTGCCACTAGCCTGCGTAACAGCTTTCGTTGGCTCCGATCTGCCACCTTTATTTTCCATAGCGATGAGCTGAACGAAAAGTCTATTTGCTCTGCAGCTATTGCCGCGAGCTCCATGCTCTGGTTTTTACTTTTAGCATACCGTTTCTGAAATCTCTTATAAATATTTACGCAATGTGTACATATCATCACTTTTCAAAAGAGATGCCGAGAAGTAAGGTGGTTTGGTTAGGAGACGTTCTTACGTCTCACGTCGTTCTTAAATATTGTCACATCATTCCACCAACCTATAACAGTATAAGGAAAGATTTCACAATTGAGTTTTTAGCTTTTTTCCTTAGTAATGAGCTGAACGAAGAGAATCCTCGCTCAATTTGACCCGAGCTACTCAACATTTTACAGCCGGTGTTTCATTTTGAAGTATAAGATTAAAGGCCGATTCATACTTCGGTATAGCGCTATAAAGCTTTGAAAGTTGAACACTGTTCAACTCTGAGATATTTCCGTAATTGGCCGAGAGGAGCAAAGGATGGCCATATATGGTTCTTACAGCTTTATAGCGCGTGAACATTTGGAAGTATAAATAGGACCTAACCGACCCTATGCATCTCTGGTTCATCCGTACACGGAATATAAAGTTCTAAAAGGATAGCCTTCGCGGTAGGGTGGCCTTTCGTCAGGCTTTTCGCCGGACAGTCCGGCTTTCGAGCACCCTGTCCTCCATTTGATTTCACAGGGCGCCGGACGTTGAATATTCCTCTGTTCTGAAAATTCTACCTGTCTACCGTAAACCTCCCTCATACACAAATTTTCAGAGGTAATTTCATTTTCAGACACAGCGTAACAATTTCACAGCTCTAATTATGCAGCTTAGAACACCGGAGAGGGCCTTTTCAGGCCATCTGAATTGTTTGTGAAGCGAAAAATTTTCTGGTGCGCTACGCGCCAACTCATTGTGGCTCTCCGCTTAGATAGTAGTTCAGGTTGTCCTCCTTTTCCTTCACTGGGAAGTGGTCGAGGACAGGTGGACAGGTGGATTATTTGTAGTTTCAAGTTGTCTTAATTTTTATACAATTTAAGCGTTAATTTTAAACAATTGACCTCCTTAAGGATTAAATTTGAACGTTTGTTTTTCAGGGAAGTGTTCAAGGCAAATACCTCCCTCTTTAGGGAAATGTCTACCCGGCAGCGAGGTTTTTTCGTAGGATGGAAATGGAAGAATCATGCCAATGGACGAATCAGCTTCTTGGAAATTGGCCACACCCCTAATTCCTAAATAACAGCTTTTCAGCTAATGTTTTGTAATTCTGACGCCGGATTATGAAAGAAAAGGTCAAATATGCCTTGGCCACGTAACCCTAACCCTAATTCTAACCCTAACCATGATTTTGATACAAATTTAAATATTTTGAAAGACCGATTTTTCCATCGCCATCCTACGAATAAAAAACTAGCTACCCGGCATGCCTTGGGTCATAAACCGTTATAATGTATATAGGCCGGGGTAATTCCATAGATTTTCCTCCAGGGCCTGGACTAGTGGCTGAAAAGTTACAGACTGACAGAGACAACGGCATATCGCATGCCTAGGTTTAATTCCAAATCGTAGTGAGAGTACAAACGGTACCCGGGCTGTGACGCTAAAGTCGGGACTCGGATTCAGTTCCGGACTTGAGTCCGCTTTCATCGGACTCGGAATTGGCAACGAATGGAAGCCCATGGACTTGGACTCGGACTCGGAGACGCTTCTAGTCGAGTCAACAAATGAAAAGAAGTACAATATGATATGTTGATGGGGTACTGTTGTTGGTGTACAGTGTTGTGCATAAATGGTCATACGCTGTTAACTGGAGAGACAGACTATGAAACTGACTCTGACCCAGTTAAGGCACTGTAAATATAAAAGAGCACTAGGATATTATTATCTAGATTATCAAATACACTTAGCAGGGCCGTAACGAGCGGGGGGGGGGGTCAACCCCCATTTTGGGTCAACCCCCATATTTGGTCGCGGTCGGCAAGTTTTCGGTCTGTCGGCAAAAAGGGGAGAGGGAAAGGAAAAGAAGAGAAAAAGAGGAGGAAAGAAGAGAGAAGAAGGGAAAGGAAAGGGAAAGGAAGGGAGTGAAAGGTAAGACGACGGAGAATGAAAAGAAAAAAGAGAAAGAGAGAACGAGAGCGCGTAGCCAGTCTATTATCAGCTATTTCGATTTTTGGCTCTTCATCTAATTGGCCCATTCATGTTGAAGGCCCGTCGGCAAATTGATTATGCATGTGACGCCCGTATACGGCCGTATCAACTGCCGTGGGTGTAATTGGACGAGTCCTTCGGCAACTCGGGGAAAGAAGGAAATTAAAGGCTTCCGTATAGGCGCACTGTTTCGGGTCATATGACATTCTTGAAAAACCACTTTCTGCACATGTTCCTCACTTTTATCATCACCATGAGCAGCACCCGATTACCCATGGAGAGGGTATCCTTAGCCCGTTTTCTATAACCCTAACCTTGACTTAAAACACTTTGGCAAACTCCTGATGATCCGGTTTACCCACAAACATCCTGGGAAAAAATGAGTGCCGCGCGTGTCTTCCCTTCACTTCAGTCTCAGGCTTTTAACTTTTGACCACCAAAATGAAACAGATACAGAACCCATCATGGCGTTTAAAGCATATTTTGAACGCCTGTGTTAATATTCTGAACACTTTTTCTCCCTTTTTAAACGCCGGACTCCGATTTGAACACTTACCGTAATTGAACGCCTGACGCGTCTAGTGTTCAAATGCTGAACACATAGTGTTCCAATTCTGAACGACAGGTTGGAGTATAGTGGCATGACGGGAGGAATAGCCTAACAAATTAAAATTATTCGGAATCTTTGCATTGGATAATGTATTATGAACCAAAATATACCTATCCTGTATGAGACTTAATTTTTTTACCCTGAGATTATGCTAAAACCTCAGAGCTTCCGGGGGCCCTGATGCGAACCCAGTGTTTTAGCCAGCCCCTATTGTGCGACAATGCCGCATAAACGGCGACAAATGTGGCACAAAAAAATCTGACAAGCAAATTCTACCCGGGTGTAAATTTGAGGTCCTCATTTCGGCAGAAATCCACTCAAATATGGCACCATTTGCGATCTAGGCACATTTCAAATTCCAAAATTTTCCAAAGGGGAGGGGTACGCCTCCCATTAGACCCCTCCCCCAGGCCACAGATCAGTAAGTGTCACATTGAGAAAACGTCCTAGCTAAAACACTGGCGTCCCTCTGGATCCCAACCGCTTAAAACTGTAGAGGCCAGGCGAGAGGAATATAGCCTAGTACATTAAAATTATTGGGAATCTTTGCATTTGATGATGCATTATTCACCAAAAATATATCCGTCCTGAGACTTAATTTTTCACTCAGAGATATGCTTAAACCTCAGAGCTTCCGGGGGCTTCGTCACCTGGGCCCCAGCGGGACTTTGCCCCTGGACCCCACCAGGGTCCCTAAGGCGGGCCCCCCAAGATAACACCTTCGCTACGCCCCTGACACTTAGGCGCAGGATGAACTCGGAATGTGCCACAAACTGGGGCCACTGGAGTCGGAATTGGCTCGGATTTGCGCACAGCCCTGGACAGTAATTTATCCTTTTTACAAATGAGCTATATCTACCAAAAATGACGGAATGAGGTGAGGGCAGTTCTTTTACCCTTGTCAATGGCACCCTGATTCTTATATAGCCAACGCACGCCATTGGTCATAAACCGTAAAAGTATTTGATTTGATTTGATTTGATTTATTTATATCTCCAATTGAGTTACATTACAAGAACAATTTCCAAATGACGATAAACAAGCCAAAAATCCACATTAAAATAACAGAGAACATAAAACAACGACATGTGAAATATTAGCGTAGCATGACTAATAAGCAAAACAAGATATAGGACCAGAAAAAGTAATCTTTTCAGGTCTGGCCCTTGCCCTTAAATAAGGAAACAACACAGAAAACAAACATAGGAAAATACAAAACGGCAAGCGGGTACAAAAGAGGGTTTAAGTATATAAACTTGCCTAAGACAAAAGATGAATCAGGGGGCAGCATATCAATCAAGTATATTTAAGTTTTCTTTTGAATGATGCTAAGGACAAGGAGTTGCATATATTTAAAGGGAGGAAATTCCATAATTTAACACCTGCACAGCGAACATAACACGGGTTCTAGACAAAGGGGGATGCAACTTATTTCTTGCCAGAGTAAAATAGGATTGAAAGTCAGAATCAAAGTTGAAATAAGTTGCAAAAACATTTGGAAGGAGACCGTGATAGTAGCGATACATAAATATGCCTAACTGGTAAGTATAAAGGTCGAAAGTGGAGAGAATATGTAGCTCCTTAAAATTGTGTGAGCCCGATACGACACGTACGGTACATATATTCCTAACTGCGGGCTTTTAGAGCTTGTGCAAGTTGCTTAGTGAAGTAATAGTGTGAGTATTTCCCCAAGTAACAAGGTTATAAGTTAGATTAGGAAGAATGAGGGAATTATAAAGGATGAGGAGTGCATTTCTGGGTGAGAAGTTTTTTAGTCGATTAAGGGCTCCGCTCGCTCTTGCTACTTTGTTACTTACAAAGGAAATATGGTTTTTCCAATCTAATTTGTAGTCGATGTGAATTCCTAAAAAATTAGCATGTGCTAATGATTCGAATGGCAAAGAAAATGTATTATCATGACATCACTGAATCTAATAAGAACAGTAGTACCCAACTATGGAAAATTCTAAATGACATTCTTAACAAAAAAGTAAGGCACACTCTAATAAATTATTTATGTGACTGTGAGGATGGTCTTAGTAACGATCGCTTTCATATTGCAAATAACAGTCTTCCGAAAGGTCTATAGACCTTTTTCCAAATAGCAATCGCAAAGGATTGTGGGATAAGAGTTTTTGGTACTCGTTGTTAATGTTAATGGCATTTTACTGTGGCCAAAAAGGATGTGTACAAAATTCTATCCCACAATCCTTTGTAATTGCTATTTGAAAAAGGGTCTATGTATAAACCGGGCAATTCCATAATTTTCCTCCAGGGCCTCCGATGTCTACAGACTACAGACATGGGGACAATACCTTGCGGACCGGAGGACTCTATTTGCACAGCCCCTCTGAACTTGAGGCTTCCCAAACCGATGTTCACTTGTGTGGGGTTAGGGATACGACTGAACAAAGGGATACGCCGTGCAGCGTGCTGTGTAAGAAAAGATGACAACGGCATACTCCAGAGGAAGGGGATGAAAGTTATCCTTCTGGATTGCAGTGCCAAATGAAATTTACTGCCTAACTTTTTCAATTTTAGTGTGCTGAATTCAAAAAGTGGGGTACCATTTCTCAAGGTCATCTTTCGCACCCATTTTCCATCATTTGCAGTCATGAATGCTCCTTTGAGGTAGTTTGACAACCTCATTGGCGAATTAAAGGGTAAACTTTAACAAACCCATGACGTCTTGCAATTCATTGTAACGTTATCACACGATACATACGATAAGAGAGATAGATTTAGCTGTAATTATAGGTCAATCAGTTGGCTCAGATCTTATTAATGTACCTTTAAACCTTTTGCGTTTACTAAGAAAGTCCCGATTTTGAGTTTTTATGTTATTATTTTCATGTTTAAACCAGGGATAATGAATCAGGGGTGGTACTAGCTTGGGGTCAGGGTACCTTGTTCCCCAGTCGGGGATGGCTACCCCTTTCTCCCTAGTCAACGAAATTTCCCAATTTTGTTGGCAAACCTTAATGGGCACGATAAAGCATGTAATCCCCTACGGTGATCAGCAACCCAAATGTTGCTCTCACGGAAGGCAATTTTCATACTGGTATGTAAACCACCAAATTTTCCTCAAGAAAAAGCCAAATTTTGAAATATTCTTTCATAAAGAACAAACTTTTCGGTGCAAGGAGCTCGCTAAAAAGTTTTCTTTTGCGATCCTTCCAGCAACCTGTCTCCTTTGACGGAGCGTCAGGTTGCTCCGCCGCAACCCCCTCCCCCGTCCCTTTCGTGAAGCTTCCCCCATCGGGAAGATTACCCCCGAGTAGAGCAAATCTTAATGCCATCCATGGTTTAAAGGGAAAATGCAGTCACGCCAATCCGGAGATAGTATGCCCCGTCACTCTAGTTCATGAATGGCCTATTTATACATGTGACAATGTTTTTGTTAGTGAAATGTGAAATTCAAGGAGAATTCCCCTTGCTTTACCTATTGTTTGTAATAGTTATGTTCAAAAAGTCTTCAGAGGTGCTTGTAATGCCAGGCGCGGATCCAGAAATTTTGAGGGGGGGGCCAAGATGGAAAACCTCATGTGCACCGAAGGTGCACCACGAGCGCGAAGCGCGAGTCCCTACGCGTGGGGTCCAGGGGCCCGCGTTAGGGCCCCTGGCGGGGTCCAGGGGTGGAGCCCCGGTGGGGTCCAGGGGGCGAAGCCCCCGGAAGCTCTCGCAATATTGCATTTTAAGAGCACAGAAATCGGCTCCAGTTCTTATGTCAGTGAGATTTTATACCTTTTCATGTTGCATGGAATTTGATGTGTATGGCTCAGTATAAGTTACTATATGTACCTGCAGAAGTTAGGGAGAATCTAAGTTATCTTAAAACTTACACGCCAACATTATGAGCCCGTGTAGGTAACTTGAAATGATTTTTGCCATAATGAGTGTTTTATTTTCGTTATACGGTATTCGGGTATAGGACGTCAGATGAAACAACTGCGGGCGAAGCGCGCCGAAAATTTGAATTTACATTTAAAACCATTGCTATGACTAACGGTGTCAATTCCATTTATGTGTGTCTATCAATTAGAAGGTGGGTTCGATACTAAGTTTTCAGTTCTCATAAGAAGAGGAGGGTGAAAAAATGAATATCAGTTGTTTTACATCCTTACAATGCTGACTCTGAAATCACGTTTATACACACGAATGACTGGCTTATGGTAGAACCCCACCGATGAGTAATGCGAATACGTTTGGGACCTTATTGATAGTAAAAGGAGCATTTCAAGGCTAACAGTGCGCAGATCAAGCAAAAATCAAGAAATATTGAGAAGACTTTGCAAAAATCGTGAAAGATTTCAAATGATTTTTGGTAAAAAGTGATAAAAATAAATCCATCACTCAATAAAAACGTACCTCTCTCCGTGAGCGTAAACAATTACGCGCGAAGCGCGCCGGAAGTTTTCGGTATAGAGCCTCCCGGGAGAGCTGCATTAATTGTACACTGAAAAGGGGGACCAGCAGGACTCTCACAACCTGACATCCATATGGGAGGAGATATGATATATCACCTTCTTTATGGATTTCTGAAGGGTACACCCTTCAGAAATCTATGACCGATGGTGCCGGCGGGAGTTGGTGATTGGGGGAACCGCAGATAACTGCTAAACCGTGCCTTTTTAGGCAGTGGGATTTTGCATACGCTATATACAAGAGTGGGAGAGCCTTTTCTTATTAGTACATGAGAGTGAAATCCCAGGAAGGGGTTTACCCTCCCCTTTGTGAAATTTTTGTTAATTTTAGGGGGCCTATACGCAAAATGGTGGTATCTTTGGGTCATTCTAAAGTGATTGTACGTTTAGAAAATTTAGTGAATTTAGTGAATTCTAACTTTTGTTCGGGTGAAAAAGGGGAGTAAGAGACGGTTAACATATTGTCTTCAAACCTCCTTAAGTCCCAGGAAAAATCATGGGCGTGGATCCATCTCCAAAAGTGTGTGTGGGGGGGGGGGGGACTTTTTCACATTTGTGAATCGCCGTCCTGGTGGCGTGGAATTAAGAAGCAGTTGGTGGTAGCCAGAATTTGCGTCACGGGGAGGTAATAAGTTTTGTGATCTTCGGCATGGGGGAGGTGTCTAAGGGAAATTTTTCTAGAACTGAATGCCCTCAGATGCGATTTGGTGCAACAAAAGTGTACGATTTTTAGGTTATTTTTCTTCTAAAAATTTCGTTTTCCTAGGCATAATTGCAGTCTGTTCCATCATTTTTGAAAAAGTGAGGGGACTTTTTGACGATGTCCCCCCTTTCATAAAAGTGAGGGGGACCCGTCCCCCCGTCCCCCATGATCCACGCCCATGGGAAAATTGTACACGCAATTATACCTGCGTGGAGTCCACAGAAACATTCTTGGACTATAATAAATTTTTTCCTTTACATTTTAAAAGGATATCCAAGGTTGACAGAGAACAGTATAGAGCCTCCCGGGAGCTCTTAATTAGTTACACTATACAAAAGAGGGACCAACGGGATTCTCACTACCCGACATCCATATGGGAGGAGATATGATATATCACCTTCTTTTTAGGTATAGCAAGAGGGATGGTGGACAGGCAAAATTCGTTCCAGAAAAGATTTTCGTCATTATTGAACGTCGCGGTAAGATGTCTGGAAAATAAGCAACGGCAATTACGCACTTTCAATCTTTCAAATCATGTGCTAGACTAGATTAGTCAAAGATCCCATAATGATGAGAGCCATACAGAGAAGGAGAATGTACTTCTTAGAAAAATGTTTGCATTGGAATAATTTCTTGCATCATAGCTTTGTCAATGGTATATGAAATCGGGTGTAAACCCTGTCGTATGCGCGCGATGCGCGCCGAAAGGTTGAATAAAATATAAGTCCATGACAAAACCTGCATTTCAGAACCTGCAGAGGACACTGTCACTTTCCCACCAACCTATGCTATTCAGAAACGAATCTTCTGACTGAGAATTCTTAAAAAGCACTTTTGCTCCTTTGTTCCCTCGTGAGTAGTTACCGACGGAAAGCTATTGATAATAAGGACAACTCTGACACAAGACTTGACGCTAGCGGAGCGTGCGAAAATTTGGAATTTGTCAAGAATTTCCAAAACTTATGATAGTTTGAGAACAGTTTGTGAAAGAAAATGGTTAGAACAAATAAACCAGCCATCAAAAATACATCTCACCCTGCACCCTGAACAGAAATCTGTAGCTTAAACGACTTTTGGGACCATTTTAAAAATTTTCAAGAATCGATGGGGGAGGGGGACACACGTCACCCACTGCCCACTGTGCCGACGTCACTGTCTGTAGCTTAAAAGCCTTTTGAGTTCATTTTAAAACTTTTCAGACAGTTTCGAAATCGAATAGGGTATGCACGCCGCTACTTTGCCTGAACAGCTGGTGCCACTGTGCACAATAGCACGTCACCTGACAGCTTGTCTTCTGTATTCATTCTGCAAGGTCTGTATGGCGAAAACTTTGCCTCTCAATTCCTCTAGATTACAAAAAATTTCACTCTTTAACACAAAATTGTTACTAAATTTCAGTGCAGCTAGCCGAGCCCATACTACATATGTCACGATGTTTACTTATTTAGATCTTACGTCAAGGATCATTACGCAGCTATTCACCTGTTTACGAACATTGTAGCGCTCCTTCCGTCGCCAACCACTCTGAAAGATATCTAAAGAGATAATCCAGCGATAGCTCTACCCATCCCCTACAGAAATATATACTTTGAATACGTTCTTAGACACTTTTATTCATTTTTTGCTCTTAATTTTTCTTTCTCCTTTTCTTTTTTTTTTTCTTTTTTTTCTTTTTTCTCCCTTTTTTTTTTCGTGGCGAGGGGGGGGGGGCCCGGGCCCCCAGCCCCCCCTGGATCCGCGCCTGTGTAATGCAATAAAAGAAGATCTGACAGAGTTTGCTGACCTTTCAAAGCAAATTGGGGCGACTGCCTAGTGCCTTTAAATTCTTTATTCTGACTTACAAGTCGCAAATTTGACTTTTCATTCCATGAAGTTGACTTAGAATCTCGTTTTATATATAGACCTTCATGTCAAACTTAGACTTATTGTATTGTAGAAAGTTGAATCCTTTTCTAGTGCCCACAATTTTGTAAATACCCCCTTGTTTTAACTTTGGTTTGCGTGGTTTCAGTTTATATAGTATCAATATTTAGTCTTTAAAGGTACGATAAAAATATGACTTCCCAGTTTTATTACTTTTTATGTCATTACTTTGACTCCAGCTGTTTTAATTTTTTTCAGAATTTAACATTTATGACATTGTTTTTACTTTAAAGTCAAAATTTGAACGAGGTATTCATAAAAATTACTTTATGTTTTAACCATATTTACAGTGGCGTAGCTAGAAATTTCTTGTGTTGTGGGGGGGGCAAAAGCAAAAATTTCCGACAGATTATTATCTGAGGACCTTTTTTTTTTTTTTTTGCTTTCCGGGCAATTTGAGACCGAATTTTGATTTTCACGTTGACATTTCGATGCTTAATTATCTGGGGACTTTTTTTTTTTTTTTTTTTTTTTGCTTTTGAGACCGAATTTTGATTTTCACGTTGACATTTCGATGTGTAATTCTGCCTGTCTGTAATTTCCGACAGACACTAGAAATTTCCGACAGAGGCCTTCAGAGGCTTTGTGGGGGGGGCGACCGCCCCCTGCCCCCCTCTAGCTACGCCACTGCATATTTACACAAAACGTAAGATTTTGAGCTTTTATCTATCTGATGATGCTGGTATTGCAACTTCTATTTCCACGTAAAGGAGTAACAAATGTTACTTTTTACAGTTTGATTTCATGATTATGGTTGAAATCTCATTAAAGTAACTGAAAAGGTACACTTTTAACCTTATCATTGTGACTTTGAATCTCATTTATTTAACTTTAGTGTCAAAATATTGACTTCAAATCTTTCTTTGTAACTACTTACTTTAACGCTTAAACTTTTGACTCTCAATAATAGTGGCTGCAATACCTTCTTAAGAATATTCTCCAAACAGGGACTGTATGACGGTTCTGATAACAAAAAAACCCCTGCAATCAAAATGATGAGATCAAGTGTAACAATGTTGATCAAAATTAGGAGGTCTGCTTTCTAATTTATGCAATATTAAGTTAAATGTATCAAATTTGATACGAAATTTGCAACTTTTACAGTCAGAACATTGGATTTTTCACATTGATTATAGTTACACTTTCAAAATAATTGAATGGAAACACAAAATCTTGACTTTCAAAGACAGAATAATACGATTTTAAGTCAAAATGACGCCACTAATAGTAAAAATTCCGCATTTAAAAGCATTTCCAGATGGAGAAAAGTCGAAATTATTGAACTGTAGTGCCTTAAACTTACGCGATTGTTGGCAGCCATTTTTAATTTTATGTTGATTATTTTTTCTGGGGTTGGATGTCTATCCATTTCAGATATTATATGTAGTGGAATCGTGATAAGAATATGAACCAATAACCATGACAATGCATTTTAGGCTCACCTTAAGTTTTGCTTACATTTGCTGCACCATTAGCAAATATACGCAGTATAGCCGCCATTTTGAATTCCAAAATGGTGGTCAGACTCCAGTTGGAAATATAATTCAGTTATTTAGGCTCCTCTGCATCAGAAGTGATTGAATAAATTGGGGGGAAATATATAACAACTTACCATCTCACAGGAGCATTTATTACTGAAAAATAATCGAAAAACGTCCGCCATTTTGAATTTCAAAATGGCCGCTGGTGCTGACCTTGAAAATATGGCACCTAACTGTTTGAACTCAGCACACTGCTATGGCAAAGTTGACCAATTAATCCATTTTCCAGCTGGAGCCAGATCTGTGCCGAATTCAATGGAATTGTCAGTCAGAGTGGCAATATTCCCTGCTAATTCTAAGCAGACTGAGAGCACAGACAGTAATTATTCCGTTTTTCCCATATCATGGTTCTACAGCTACCAAAAAGGACGGAATGGGGTCAGGAAAGGCCCAGACCTACCCTTGTCAGGCCCGTAGTCAAGGGGAAGCCAGGGGGAGCCCCCTGAAATTTTTTGCCCCCCCCCCCGAGAGTTAAAATCTAACCATTGACTTTATACATTTGTAAACATTTCGAGATCCTGGAAAAAGTTTGGCCCCCCTCCAGTACCTTGTCTGGCTACGGGCCTGGCCCCTGTCAATGACATCCTGAATCTATAGTCACCGGAGCGGACGAAAATTTTGGTTAAGCACCGTAAATGTCACAACCCGCTAAAAAGCTCCTGTACCTGATTCTAAGTTCAAGCAGGGAGTTGACTCCCTGGTTCAAGGTAGGCAGGCTCGTAATAGGCAAAATAGTTGCCTACCTGCCTACAGTAAAACTAACATGTGGGTAAGGAGTGTCGCGACTCTGATGATTAGTCTATACATGCCCGTCCCGCATGGCTTTATTTTATACAATTTCTAACCTCGCGAAGAAATATCAAATTGCCATTGTTCGTCATTCCCTTGAGGACGAAAGTCAGACGGCGTAAAGTTCGGTTAAATCCTCAACGGTCCTTTAAAGGTGTTAGTTGAGAATTGCACAAAAGGATTCTAGTTTACCTGTTAGTCTACTTGTTGTTTGATCTGACCGAAAAATGTCTACTCGCGTATCAACCGATAAACGTCCTCAACGCTCTTATGTCGTGTAAAATGGTTAAACAATTTACAGCTGACTATGACCTCAATATCTTATGGCTATAAATTGAAAACTTGAAAATTTTAGCTAATTTTCTTAGCGTTTATTCTGCTTTGCGTGACAATCGATTACTATCAAGTAAGTGAAGGGAGGCATGCTTTTATACTACCTACAGCTCTCTGGTGGATTCCAAAGCATTCCTTGTGCTTGTATATAGGTCACGAAAGAACATGACGAACGGAAAGGAACATATATTGTGCTTGTAACAGTTTTAGGGAAGGTCAGGGCATCAGAAGCGATAGTACAGAGTGGGTCGGGTGGCTTCGCCACTCTTTTCCTTAACCTTGTGTTGACTTTTTGATCTACGTTATAACTGTATACCTAGTAACACTCTTATAGTAATGAGTAAGTAGAGTGACGTAGCGACTTTAAATGAATGGGTGAATCAACGTTGTATTGAATAGTCGCATGAAGACCTTAGGCCATTATACCTCTAACATAGGCATAGCCCTATACTGAAAGAGGATAATTATATGAGGATGGAAAACTTAGCCTCAAGCGGGATTCGAACCAGCGACCTCCCGCATACAAGGCGGATGCTCTGACCACTGAGCCATTGAGACCTATGTGGTAGAACGCCACGGACTTCAATACATGGACAGAGGATTGCGCAATCAATACTGTCGCCACCGTTCGAACAAATTTAGGCTAACCAAGATGGCCGCCGGGCTACTACCATTTGCCCAATTTGACGATGAATCTGCAACATTTCAGACAAAATATCAGTATGAATGGAAGAACAATATCACATTCCTCCATTCTATTTGATGAATTTGACCTGAGCTTGCATTCTTTCGAAAGTATTACAAGTTTTTCACACAATTTGTCGATACCGAGCCACTTGAGCAAGTCCAATCTTTTACACACAAGACTATAGAAGGCAGCCATATTGGTAAGCCTACTCGTGTACGTACATGGTGGCGACAATTTATGCAGAGGACGTTAGTGCAATATGCTCCGTCCATGTATATAAGAAGTCCGTGTAGAACGCGGTCAACTGAGTTTAAATACCGTCGAGTCAAGCTTTCCATTGTTACGTCATATGAACGCGTCCCATGTAGTAATGAGTAAGTAGAGTGACGTAGTAACACTCTTATGCAGATAGCAAAATTTCAGTTTCAAAATATGCCACTGTTGTATGCGAAGTAACCCTTGAATATTGCCCTATATATAGGCCTCTCTGGGGCTTTCTAAAATCCACCTATTCCTAAAAATATACACCCCTCCCGTTAGACCCTTCCCCATGTGTCACCCCAACAGTGTCTGAGCTTTGCGCACGGTGAACGAATGTCTCAGAGAAGTCAAAATTTGAGTCCCGTTTGTATAGGCTACGATTAAAATTACACCTCCATACCATCACGAAACATTGGGCCAATATCCGCAGGACCTTAGCATGTGCAAATCCCTAGGCCTAGGGCCCATGACAGTGTCCGGTGGTGTACCTCAAATAGTTTGCACTCAGACAAATGCTTCCTTTGTCATCAAGTTCCACCCTGAGCAATGGCGTAGCCAGGTTTTTTTGTCAGGGGGGAAGAGCACCAAGATTTCCCCCAATTAGTGATCTGCTTCCTAATAATGTGTTTTCCGCAGGTCCAAATTTTGTCCGGGTGCTTTCCTCTGACCTGGCTGATGTGACTGATCGCCGTCCTGGGGGAGGGGTCTAAGGGGAGGGGTTCCCCCTCCCCTTTGGAAAATTTTTGCTCGTATAAGGTGGGCTAGATGCAAAATGGTGCCACATTTGGTGCTAAATGTAAACTGAATACATCACCAAGAATTCCTATTTTTTAGGAAGTTTTTTTTTTTTTTTTTTATCTTGCTTGTCTTCAGGTCTTGGTGAATTTTTCTTGAGTCCTACTGGTAGATCAGAATCACAATGGGTGAAGTACAGTAATTAAGCGAACCCTGGTACACCTTTCCCTTCATCAGTTCACCACATTCACCACAATCAGTCCAAATTTTACGAGGACCTGCCCTTGTAGCAGAGTATAGCACTTGACCACTGACCCATTCTAACAAACTGCATATACCACAATGCTGCTGCTTTAATTATCAAGAAACATTGGAAGTATACAGTAAAAGGACAGACATCTCTGAAAACCTTAATGAGGACTGGTTGTGCCAGTGTGGCATATACTTTTAAAAAAGTAACGTGTACTGGTTGAGAAGTTTAAAATTTTACCAGATCATGAGCAAATTTCACCATATATTCACTTTCAAAATTTCCCCCAAGATTTTTCCAGAGGGGACAACTCGCCCCCTGGCTACGCCACTGATCCTGAGGGAGTTAGAATGTTTAGAAATTTCCATTATTCAGGGCTCTCTTTCCTGTTCTTTCTTTGGGGGTGGGGTTGCTTAAGCCGGATTGACACGCCTTCTCTTTGAGAAGATTTTGTGTATGTAAGATGGCTAAGGTGCCATTTTTGGAAAACTTTTAACTGGTGATATGTTTAGAATTTCTCACAGGTTTTTAGTGCCTTTTCCTATTTCTTTTTGGCTGGGTGCAAGCGAGTAAGGGAGTGGGTGCTGCCGAAGGCCCCTCCACTTTGAGAAAGTTTTGTCTTTGAGAGGTTTCTTGTATATAAAATGGTGCTATTTTTGGCAAAGCTTTGAAGTTTGAACTGGCGATATGTTTTAGAAATTCTCATTATTTAGTTATTTTTTTTTTCGGCTGTGACGTGGCACTATATAGTGCATATGCTATGCTGGCCACAGCCGAAGACATGTTACCGACTGCAGTGGTCAAGTGGTTAGAGTATCCGACTTGCAGCCGGAAGGTCTAGGGTTCAAATCCTCGCCGGGTCATACCAAAGACTTTAAAAATGGAACCTACTGCCTTTGTGCTTGGTGCTCAGCATAAACACTGGAGTAGGGAACACAAGCCAGTGAGCCACAACTGGAAAAAAGGCCGTGGTCGTCTCGACTTGAACCAATTGGTTGGAAACTGGGACGTTAAACCTCATCTAACCTAACCCAACCTAACCCGGTGCGGATCTTCCTCTTCTTGCGTGCTACTTGGAAGGCCGCCATCACTTGACACTTGGTGCATAGCGTATGTTTATTTTTTGTCAAAAATGGCTTCCAGATTAGCGGAAATGGCACTTTCAGACCTCCAAAGTTGCATTTACCTGTTTTTTGAGACTTAATGCTTTCGAAACTAAACCTTCAAGTAGAAAAGTTGAACTAGAAAAACTTATTCAATAAACAATTTGTAGGAGACAACTTCCATCACAAAAGATACTTAACAAGTACAGTGATTTTCATCAGTGAGAGTTACCGGCAGAGGAGGATGTCGGTTGCGGGGGTCCACGGACCTGACAGCGGAAATGTGGGGAACAAAAACCGTTTTATGCGATTTCCTCGGTTCTGAGGGCTTGTCAGGACAATAAAGTCTTTAGCATTTTCAGTATTATTCAGGTAGGCCATTTTTCATTCAGATTTGGAAATCTCGGGGGTTGCTCCCCTTGACCCCGTCCACCTGCAAGCTACAACCCTGTATACCGGACCAGGTTAGTAAAGTCAGGCTAAGAAACTTTGCTCATGGAGTCCCACGGATCACCATCCTTTCTGCTATACATTAGGAAATCACAACAGTGCACTGGAATGAGTGCGAACAGGTTTGAACTGATGTTTCAAGTACCGTTACCTCAATGGCACATGTGTATAGGAAGATGTGAACGCGCTCCTTGTCCTATCCTTTACTTCCACTATAGGCTACGTTATACTAAATCCGAAACAAGGATATTGGAAGACGCGGATGTAGACTGTAGAATTATCTCGAAGAATGCTACATCCCCTTGTCCTTTACCCCCAGTCCTCTGACCCCCTGTCCCCCTGTCGTCTGTCCCCTGTCCTGTGTTCCCGTTATCTGTCCCCTGTCCTCTTTCGCCTGTTCCCTGTTGCCTGTCCTCTGTCCCCCGTCCTCTGTCCTCTGCTTCCCTGTCCTCTGCCCCCTGTCCTCTGTCCTCTGTCCCCTGTCCTCTGTCCCCCTTCCCAAACTAAACCTAACATCTGCTCACATATGCAGGATGGACACAACTTTCAGGCAAGATAGCCATATGAATCGGATAGAGACGACGAGAGATGGTAATAATTCGTCAAGAAAGACTGCAGAATCTAAAATTTGTGGTTAATACCTCAGTATACTATCAATACAGTGTGGGAATAACCACACGGTCAGTTTATGTGAGCGTGGCGCACTGTCAAACTATGGCCTGCAAAGTTGGCTTAATGATCACATACAAAACCAGTGGTTCATACCCGGTTTGTTAAACCGGAAGTATGCGAGCAAACTACGTCTGCTTTGCAATATGGTCTGCTTCAGGGCAGACATTTATGATGACAAATTCGATCAATCACATGCCAAGGCCAGAATCCCGACACGTCAGAAATATCAGGTCGTAGCTCTTCTGGAAAGTTATTCAGCTAAGACGTGAGGTGACAGATTTATGCATGCGGCTATCGAATTTGGTAACATAAAGTCCAATACTTGAAATAATCCGCGTCGACTATCCTAAAGTGCTGGCGTGCTCTCTACCATACCGGGAAACTCAACAGAAGGTTCGATCTCCATCCCCCACTACACAGGTAGCGATTTGTTCTCAATATTGGGGGACATAACCCCATTGGGGGGACATGACCCCATTTTCCAATAATTTATTGTGTATAAAATTCAAAGTCAATGGGCGATTTCTCAAATATTGGGGGAACATGCCCCCCGTCCCCCGGGATCGCCCACCTGCCCACTACTCCAGCAAGTCGACTTTATGAATGCAATCCTGAATAGTGAGGTATAGACTTGAGGAAGAGCTTCACTACTTCAGTAGGGCCCATCCGCTGAAAGTGTTCCCTGACAAAAAGAAATAGTAGAGGAGGACCGGGGGGGGAGGGGAGCAGAATCCATGTTGATGAGATTTGTGTAGAATTTGTGATGCATATTAATGTTAGGGCAAACGAGATGAAATACCCATCTAGCCAAAACAGGGAATTCGATGTTTTTACAGCACTATTTTGCATAAGGTCTATGTACTTCCGTTGAGCAAAATAGTATTCTGGGTGAAATTTCAAAGGAGGAATCACCTCTCAATTATTCAAGCTTCACTTTCTCTAAATGGTACACAAAGTTCAAACAGCGAGAAAGGCTTGCTTTTGATCTTTCAAAGGACGAGTAACATGTAAACTACAAGGAGCCGAGGCCCAGTCAGCCGAACTTTCCTCAGGGATGCATGGGGGTGCTTTTCAAAATTTTCCATAGAAATCATGTAAAATGAAAAATAATGTTCAGGTTAGGGTCAAGATTAGGGTAAGGGTTAAAAATTTGCAGTTACTCACTTCAGTGCGTCCTTCGAAAAAGATCAAATTTAGTGTGCTAGTCAATAGGCGAAAAGTCGGTGCATTTCCTTTATCCGTTAATACTGACATCGAATTCTACTCTGGCTGAAATGCTGAGGAGAACGCGCTTCGGAGCCTGCAAAGCGGACATGTGCATTAATCTGCGCAAGCCGCACATTGCGCAAGTGCCTCAACTTGCCTTACAGACAAAGGAGGAGTAAATTAAAGTATGTGACAGTGTATCATCGTTGTTAATTGTCTGCTTGATAAATTCCATCGGTGAGAGGTCGCCATTTGTGACAACCGCAGACTCCAAGGCTGAGTTTTCATAACCCATATTTTCCTTCAGCGTTATGACGTAGTGTTGAAGGACCGACATAACACGTCAATTCTTGCTGCTAAAAAGCGTGAAAGTACAAACATTTTCACTTGTTTGATTTTCCAAGATAAATCACAAAATTAAGTCCTCCATCGACGGCCCGTGACGACTTGTGTCTCAGAAATGTGCAGTAGCACGCATCAAAAAAGTGGGTTAGTGCCTTGCCTGCGAAAAGGGCTATAGCCTATAAACTTTATCTGCAAAGGTGGAGTGACAGGGCTGCACTATGTACACGTCGGCATGTTGATAACCGCTCCGCAGGGTGGACAATAGGCTACGCCGAAAGGCCCAAAGCACCGAGACCTTAGAGTAAACATCATACTCACAAAGAGTTTCACTATTATGACTTTAAAGTATACAAACCTTCAACAACTCGTCCCATGTGCTTTGCTATAGCCACTGGCAAGCTTTTACTGACGAACTGCTGTATGTGTATGCGTAGGTGAATAACCACAAACGAGCGGTCGACCACCCGCGTTATTTTGTTGAACTGGAAAGTTTAATTTGCTGAAATACCCGCGCCATAAATCCGGTCGTTACTTTCTACACAACAACTAACAAATTAACCTTAGCATTATACAAAGTAACTTAAATTTCTTCATAGCAGACGCCGTTTTATTATCGATATATAGGCCTATTCTACTCAGTTTGTGGTAGGCCTATGTCTATTTTATTTCTCGATACCCGACGCAGTCTGACTGACATGCAGACGTGCTCTATTATATTCAACATAAAGGTCTTGCACCAGAAATAGCCCTACAAGTAAGTGTACTGTCTACAGGATAAGATACGATGCAACGAGATAGCGATAAAACTAGATCAAAATACCTTTCGCACTAATGACGACTTTTCTAGATCACTAGTGAGCTAATAAGGTGGCAAATCTATCTCATGACTAGACATACATAAACATTACTCGGCGACAAGTGATAGAACTTGAAATTTTGTCATCTCATCTGTTATAGCGTCCCATAGACCCTTTTCCAAATAGCTATTACAAAGAATTGTGGGATAGGGTTTTGGTGTGTATTGTTTTATGTCACAGTAAAATGCCATTGACAAAAATGATCACACCAAAACTCTTTCACACCATTCTTTGCAATTGCTATTTGGAAAGGGGTCTATGGCATTTTACTGCGGCCAAAAATGACGCATACCAAAACTCTCTCCCACAATCCCTTGCAATTGCTATTTGGAAAATGGTCTATCGCATCGTATCGCCGGCAGTTTGGAAAGGTATAAGAAATAACATTATTTCAACTTTTCTATCGTATCGCGTCTCGTTTCGTCGCTTCTACAGTGGCAGACTCGTCATATTTTGGAAAATTCTTTAATTGTGCACAAAACAGCAAACTCCCTAGCTCTATCGAAACAAGCGTATAAGACGGTCCGAAGGTCACGGAGGGGTCAGAGCTAAACAGTACACATGTAGACAGTGGCGAAGCTAGTGGTTTTTTTTTCTTTTGTTTTTTTTTTTTTTGTTTGATTTTTCTTGCATAAAGGCCCAAAGACCAAACTTTTGAATAACAATTCAGCTATTAATTCCGTAGTACAGGGCGTTGATTTAGCATTAAAAATATGAAGACCATTTTTCTTGAAAACATGTAGTGCTGACGAGGGACAGGGGCAAAGGGGAGTGGATCCTCTCCGTGGTATTGCTCATCAATGTGAGGAGATGCTTGCTTCAAGTTCACTTTAGGTTAGAAATGGAGTGACTTCATATGCCATTTCGAGAACCACACATCGGAAATGAAAAAGCAACGATTACTTTGGGTATAAGTATCTTTCGACTTTAGGAGAACAAAGCACATTCTGTCTATACAGGAAGAGGAGAAAGTCGTCAGACAAAGTGTGTTGGGCTTTGCGATTAAAAAGAAATATTCAAACGGTTGCAATTTGTGCAGAAGTCTGCTTATCCGCATTCGCACTCTTCTTCTTAGCCTCCCCCTTTTACAAACTATAATAACTTGAAAGGGCTGCAGGGTGAGCAGGGGTTGTCGCGTTATATCAAATTATAATCATTATCTGATTATTATTTTCAAGATTTTTAAGCACGTTCTAAAAACAGTTGGGGAATCTTTTACCACAGTTGGGTCCGACACCGTATGTCACCTCATAAACTGTTGGGTAAGGAACAACCCAAGTTGGTTAAAAATACCCTTTACTTGGTGAGAATTCACCCAACATGGGTATTGTGGGTATTTCTTATTATCAACTTTGGGTAGTTCTTTACTTAATATTTTAGAAGGTGACATACGTGCCCAACATGAGTAAAAAATTGTATTAGAGGACGCTATGACAGATTGCATGTTAGAGCATTAAAAATGGTTCTGTGACATGTTTCTTATCCCATTCGACTTTGGGTGTCTATAAGGAGGGTATACGTAAGCTTAAGCGGGTGCAAATATGTACCTCTTTCTAATGTCAAGTTTTACCATAGAAGAGCTCACTACCTCTGAGGTAGTACTTTCATGAGGCACAATTAAAAGCAATACACGTCCACCGGGCGTTGAGATCAAGCATAGCCAGTCAAGGTACTGAAGGGGGTGTGTGGGGCGAGATAGTTTCCAAGGGGCAAAATATTATCCGTAGGATCGAGATTTACTACAATGCATTAACGCAATGGTCATTTTTAATTTTCTAGGGGGGAAAAAATTTCCAATTGGCGCCACACCTGCCCCCCCCCCCCCTCCGTCTGGCTACGGGCCTGATTGCGGTTTCTGTTACACTTTGCATATTGACTTTAAACTGTGCACTCCGGCCGTATGATCACTTACACATGATAAGCCTGGAGCAGGGTATGCCTGTGTTCCCCGATGGTCAATTTCATAGCGATGCAAGGGTCGGCAGCATCTTCTTAACTTCAGAACCACGACATCCTACAAAGTTCTATTACCTCCAAATAGCAAAGAGTTGTAATATTCAGACAAACAGCTCCGGCCTGGCTATAAAGACCATAGGCAGCTACTACCTCCCCATGAAATATCAAAGGGGGCTTTCCCAGCCCCAGACCCCTTTTCGGCATGACTTTTTGAGACGTCCCAAAGGCTGTACAATATGCATGTTTATTTTGATTGCAAGATGCCAGGAAGTACGAAATTTCAAGTTTTTCCCTATACACCCTAATGAGGATTTTTTACATTTGACTTTCGTAGGTGCAAATTTTGCCCTCATGGAGTTAACCCCCCCCCCTTTTAATCCGGCCCTGAATGTGTGTGTATGTATGTATATATATATATATATATATATTAAAAGGTTGTAACTGGGTTACTACAAGACAGCTTTACAGAACTGTTTCGTAAGGGCCAATTTGAACAGGTCCTCACTCTTCAGAAGCCTGATGTAGAATTCATCAGGCTTCTGAAGAGTGAGGACCTGTTCAAATTGGCCCTTACGAAACAGTTCTGTAAAGCTGTCTTGTAGTAACCCAGTTACAACCTTTCAATATTTTAGCTGCCTTTACAGGTTGAGCACTTTGTGTAGGTCGAAAGGTGAATCACAAGCCGAACTGGTGTATGTAGTTGTCACAGACTCTGCCCGGAAAGCGGAGGATGGCGGGTTCAGACCCTCGGTACGGCTCAATTTTTCTCTCTGGTATTTTCTCTGAACCTTTCCTGCTTTGGTAAGGGCTATGCTCTATCTAGGATTGGTATAAAAATGCAAGATCAATTGTACTACTATTTACCTTTCGACCTATATATATATATATATATATATATATATATATATATATATATAGTATCTATATATATATATATATAGCTGAATGGGACTGATTATTGAGCATGTAGCTAACCCAAGATTGTTGGCACCCGGAACGCACCCTTCTTTATAAGGTTCCGCAGAAGGTGCCTCCATAGGACAGTAATATTCTTTAAGGGGTGTCCCCCCCCCCCCAGTTCATGAACTAATGACGTGAGGAACCTTAGATCACGAATCTATTACGGTGGTGCTATCTTTAAAGGTCTGGTGACATGAAAATAGCATAGTTGGATATTTGATGTAAAAAGCATTAAGAATCCAGAAAATAGCCTCAGTTCCCATTAAAATCAATCAAATATTGACCATTTTATAGGGTCATTTCTATTTCACACTTGTATCATGAATAAAAGTGAGCTAAATATGCCAATATGTGACATTGAAAGATGAACATACCATATATGGCTCATGTTAGCCTTTGTTTTTTCAACCTTAATTTCGAGGACACTGGTAGCATTGTTATCTCCAGAGGTTTACTATGAAAGTTAAAATTCTTTCCTTCGGAAACATTGATATTACTCACTGAACTGTAAATTATCTGATCAGTAATTAATAGAGAATTTATATAGGGTTAACAAAGAAATCTTAACACTGTGCAACACTCCACATCATTATTTTTGCATTGGCAATGAGTTACTTCAGAAAACCATCATATATCTTGAGAACAGTAAACGATATTGAAATAATCCCAACGGATCTTTCATTGGGGGATTTTATTATTTAACTGACAAGTGAAATAGCTCTATTTGGTGGCTTGTCACCAGAACTTTTTTTGAAGGCAGAATGTTGCTGGGGCTACTTCTAAGGATCCAACATGTTATCGAAACCAGAATTTAAAGGAAACTGTCGCCATTACGACCATAATGCCTCCCGGTAAATGTATTTTCATTGAACTATCAGTCGAAGTTACCCAATCCCGACCTTCTAAAAGTTGAGGGGCATGAAGTTAAAAAAACCTGCTGTAGTTGTCTCCGGGGTATTGGCGCAACTCCCTTCTCAAAGAAAGTTTACAAATGACAAACTTAATGCAATGGCTAACTGCTGCTATCATCTGAACATGAAAGTACTGCATCGGAGGTAGTACTTCCTTGGATAAATTATAACATATCGGTGCTGCAGACGAATTTCCCTACGGGGGATAGGCTTGAGACAGGGAAAGTGGGGGAGGAGGTGCAGGGATGGGGGTCAAAGCCGACACAGCAGAAGCTTCAAGCGCTTCTCTCTTGATGTGGACACTCAGTTCTATGCAGAAAGGCTGTGGAAAGACTACCTGTTTCAGAGCCGTAGCTAGACAGTGTGCAGGGGCCAAAAAAATTTCCATTACTATCTTCAAATAACAATTTGCTACTAGTTCAGTAGTAATTGGTCAGTTTTTCCTTTGCATGCGTTTTGGGAGTTTGGTTTAAAACTTAAGTGCTGTCTTGGGGAAGGGTGTAAGGAGGAGGTTCCCCTTCCGTTTGGAAAATTTCAAGAAAGACTTGGCACTTACATGTAAGTGCCATATTTTTAATATTTTAAGGTACTGTGAACCTTTCAAAACCAGTTTTTATTTCTGTTAAAGAATCAAGTATCAAGGAAATGTTGTTATTGTGGGTCCTTCATATATAGACATGACAATGGGCGTCCATAGAAAGAAAAGTCTTCCATCGCGAGCTCGTCTGGCCTAGGGTCCACCTCGAGATTTTCTTTTTAAATTAAATGGTTTTTGCAGTCATTTGAACCATTTCTAGAGGAACTATTCCATCATCCATGTGTAATTTCAAACGCTTGTGAAAGATTTTGGCCGATGATGACTGCAAATTATATAGGTGTTGACGGAAATCCGTCATTGCGAAGGCGCTGTTGGAGTGCAATGCTAATCTCTTGCACAAGTGTGGCCTTGGGCCCACCTTAATGGTGGGTCCAAAGGAACGGGCCTTCGGGGTCAGGTGGCAAAGCTCGGAAAATCTGGGGGTATTTACAAAATAGTGGTCGTAAGAAGAAGCTTTCAACTGTCTACAATGACATTAGAATTAAAAGACCACAAAGATGACAATTGATCACCTTTAAAATTTCAATAATTACTCAGACTAACCGTCGGTCGAGTTGACGTGGGGGTGGGGGGGGGGGAGTAGTTTGAAGGAGAATGGATTGCTAAAGGGGTTGCAATGGTGTTCTGAACAATAATTCAACTCACGTTGTCGTGCAGAAAGTAATAATGCGACAATTCCACTCAATTTGTCTCACATAAATTGGTAATACTGAAACACCAATTTTATTGGGTACGCGCGAAGCGCGCCGACAAAAATGGTTGAGTATGATTGGATTGCATGCACAAATAGGTTTCTGAGTTGTATACGTAAGAACCATTGTGTATTCCATGGCACCTTGACCATCGACGACTCGACGGCCATGCATTGCAAGAAATTTTAAGGTGGCAAAAATTTTTCGTTATAGACTCTTTGGGGAGGGAGAGGAATCGCTCCCCTTGCCTACCCTCTAGCTACGCCACTGACCTACCTTTAAATAGAAATGGGTTTATCTTTCGTCACCAAATGTCCGATGTTTAAGTTATTGTTACAAAACAAAAAAATAAATGAAGGTATTGTTAATATTAAAATTCTGTAAAATGTTGATCCCCTTTAATATTTTTAAGTTGTCGCACCGTTATGACCCCAGTTCACCAAACCATTGGTAAGAGTGTAATATTCCGAACGTCACTAGAACAGAGACAGGGGGCATTGCAAGGGTCACAGCACCAGGAGGCCGGAATCCCTGATTCAATGACGTTATCTTAATATCCTTCTCACGTGAACACTGTAATCTGCTCGACCCATGCCAAGTTTTAAGCCTTTCCTTCATGCGGAAATGGAAAAGGGCTTCGCATGCTTCCCCACCCTTTAGCCTCCCTGAGCCTTGCCTACGTAGCAGGCTGTACGGCATATTCCTTATTCAGTCATATCCCTAACTGAGGAGCCGAGCAAACAGAGTCCACTCCGAGGGGTACCCTGAGCCCGGAACGCCCCCGTACCACTACGCCGTTGGCATGATGCCAGTGATGTTACAGAGTTAATGCAGTTGCTTTAGTTTTATCTTGTTTTTACGCCACCAGGATGTTTGAAAGAACTCGTCAATGTTGCTAAGGTCCAAAGAAAGAGGACAATAGGTGGTCAAAGTCTTGTCGTAGTAATAAATATTAACCACCCTTCCCTCGTTAAAAGTAAAGCAGGGTATAGTACTTCAAAATGAGAAATATAATGAAAACTTTATATGTAATAATATACATAAAAGTAGGGATATATCTCTTACTCAGTTGATCTAACTTACCTTTTTAACAGTTAAAGTGAACAAAATGAATCCTTAAAAAGCACAACAGTTCCTCAGTGTCTCTTAAAACGCAATATGCTACTATCCGCTTCCTGTGTCAGTTAGTGCACTTTTTGGGCAAACGAAACACTAGCGATTCCAACATAAAAATTTCTGATCCAGTGACGAGTACCCCAAATATCAATTCCTTTCTGTTGTTACCACAAATTGATATCAGTTATGACTACGTTTTGTATTGCTGAGAATAATAAGTGAAGCCCTGGCGTAGTTTCACTGAAAATCAAACGCTCCCGGCAACTAGTTCTCTGACCTTTCAACTGAACGGAAAAAAGTTAAAATTATGTTTTTTTGTGAATCTCTCGGTGTGATTGTTCATGGCTTGATCGTGTCCCAAGGCGGATGGATTGTCTGTTTACATGTCTCATATGATGCATGATGTGACGCTTTGTCAACCTTGCATTTGACGTTTTAAAGAGGTACAATAAATACTCTTGTTGTCACGTCTAGGCTTGGACTGTGGGTCGACCCACTTAAAGGCTCCTGATATGCCCACTGCGTAGTTGGCGTTTCGAATTTTGTTATGGAACTAAAAAAATGTTGAGAACAGGGGTGGCCCTAGGATTTGCCTGACAAGGGTCCAAGCTCCCTGATGGGAGGGAGCATCTCCGAAAACGGAGAAGGGTCATAGGGAGGATGGCAAAACCAAAACTTTTGGGGGGATTTTCATTGAAGAAAATATGAAAAAATTAGGACTTTGTTGAAGAAATTTTGAAAGTTTGGGTTTTTATTACAGGAAATGTAAAATTTGGGGGTTGTATTGAAGAATCTTTCCTCCCTGAGAGCAAAAACAGATAACATTTCGGGGTGACTGGTCGTCGTTGTCGGGATTATACACTTTATTATATCCACTTAAGTTCCCCAACGAAATTGGGAAATTTCCTCAACGGGAAACCAGTCTTCCATGCCCGCTTCCCCTGCCTGGTGCCACCCATCGGTTGAGAACAGAAAATGGACAAAGAAACTTTGTCTCAAGGGACATAGGGCAGAACGTTTCAGTTAAATTGCTTACGAAGTTTGCTCTAGAAACCAGCGAAACACGTACGGTTAATTGTGGGTAAATGATAAACGGGGAAGGGGGGGGGGAGGTGAACGCATATAGCTTAAGTCTGCTCCCAGGACTACTCGACGAGCCGAAAGGCGTGGACAGGCAGCGTGGTCAACGTCTTAGGTAGAAAAGCCAAGACGCGGTGCTAATCAGATATGCCAGAGGCTAACCCCACCCAATGGTGTGTTTTTATCCCGAACGAAATTGAAAGAGGCCGGAGGAGGGGGTTGCTGTCTAATGATAGAAAACGCTACACTATAGGATCCTCCATGTACCAAGTACCAGGCCCTAGAAAAATTTACCAACAAAAGTGGATAAAAAACGTTTTTAATTTGTGAGGTTTCTGTATGCCATATATAGACAACTTTATTTGCGAAAAACTCCAAATTTGTTTTTTCGCATGACTACAACAGATGATACAAAAGGTACACTGACATACAAAACAGAATGGCAGGCAATTATTTGAAGGGCACTAGAAAATCAAGTTTGCAAAAAGCCTAGGTAAATTTGGAAACTCTACATGATCAGGATGTAAAGGTTTAGACTATTTAAAGTCTTTCTCGTCGAATTTAGTCTGACCTTTTCCAGGTTTTGCTTCTGCCTTGGTAAACAACTCCTAGGATTTGCTCTTAAACTCAACCATCAGTGCCCGTCATAAGGTTTACATCCATGAAAGGAGGAGTCAGTGAGCGGAGTTGACACTTGAAGAGCAGCAAGTTAAGATGGTATAACAGAAGGAGTAAAGTTATAGACTCCGCAGAGTTTAGTTAAGTATTTGAAACGATTTTAACAATGATAGTAATCGTTTGAGTGTGTTTCAAAAGGTGTTCTCCCAGGCCTCTGAGTGCTCATGCGGCAGCCCATCAACTCCTTACCTTAAGCAGGTGTCGAATATGTACTCCTCTTTGGCGTACATACTCTGGTATTACGAGTGCAGCCAATATAGGTACAGGAGTAATACACGTCCGCAGGGCGAGCAAATCAACTCCTTAATCAAGCTCATCATACAATAGGCCATCAAGTCCTCAATTTGATCCTGTGTATGAAAGCGTTGTGTAGTCTATGTAAGTTTAAAGACGATTTGTTGGAGTGATTCGTGGATTCACCCTGGTAGACCTTCCAGGATTGAGAGACTTTGAATACATCTATGCGTATTAACCGATCCCATTGGGTGCACGGTAGGCTGTGGCTTATTCGTCACCGTCATACCTTGTCTTCTAACCTGGTGTCAACAGACGGGGCACTTTGAAGATTGAGGAAGAAATCCACGTATCCGTCCAATTTGTCACTGTATTTCATATTTCATCTTTACAGCCTCTTCCCGCCACCAGATTCGTAGCCATCGGGACTGGCAGTGGGAGTTCACATCCCCCATGATCCAAAAGGGAAAAAATGTCCCAAATCACCTGTTTCTTGGAAAAACATTCCAGTATGACTCCTAGAATTTACTTGAGTTGTAAACTGAAGTAAAATACTATTAACATATCTTTTAAAATGTCTTTTTGCAGCGCGCTTCGCTCGTACCCATGGCAAACAGTTTTTTCATTATTCCTGAAGATCTCATCAAGACCAAATCCTGCCGCTAAGCACCTTTTACCCTTCCCATACACACAAGACACACTTTTCGATTGGGGATGGCGCTGCTTTTTCTATCTGCACCATTAATATGACAAGGTTATTTGTCATTTTTTCATCAAGAATATAAAAGCCTAAACCCCTGGAGGCCTGCACTAGACTACGTAAGAGCGGATGTCACGCGAGTGCCCGTTACGTTATAGTACCTAGAATCCCGACTAGTAGCCTACAGCCTGCCCAATGGATTTTTAATCCATTCAGTTCCGTGCCTATTTCTTGGTATTACAACAATATCGATGTATATTAACGTCTGTGATTAATCCTCGCCCCTGGCCCTTCGTCTCCATTGAGGTGAGTAATTACGTTTCCAGCAGAAGTCACCTTGATACAAACGCGTGGTCACGTGACAGCACCATACTTGAACCTTTATACCACCTAGAGACATTCTAAAACAAAACGTGACAAACAAGTTCTTGGCAAAGTTTATTTTCATCATACATTGTAACAGGTACCAACGTGTGAAGTGATATTTCACTCAGTTTATTACAAAGAAATTAGGCGTAAAAACTAACAGCCACTGTCATATAAACTTTTTTCAGACAGTACTACCCTGAGTAAGAAAATACTGACAGGTACTGTAACCCTAAAAATGAACTTAACCTAAAAATGAAGTTATACACA
The DNA here is from genome assembly GCA_029531755.1 of Holothuria leucospilota. NCBI lineage: Eukaryota > Metazoa > Echinodermata > Holothuroidea > Aspidochirotida > Holothuriidae > Holothuria > Holothuria leucospilota. The sequence goes on from CM055978.1 coordinate 43,118,658, forward strand.
GATATACAATTGTCCATAGAGGTTTGAACTCAGAGAATGTGACACCAAACGTATCCACTCCGTACTTTCCAAGGTGCCCGGGACCGACTGCATGGCATGGTCAAGTGGTTAGAGCATCCGACTTGTAGCCGGAAGGTCTGGGGTTCGACTCCTGGCCGGGTCATACCAAAGACTTTAAAAATGGAACCTATTGCCATTGTGCTTGGTGCTCAGCATAAGCAATGGAGTAGGGAAAACAAGCCAGTGAGCCACAACTGGAAGCCGTAAAACCTCATCTTACACTCTAACTCCTAGGTGTCCGGGTCTTTGCGTTTTCATAGTTGCGGTATAACAGTGTAGATTACCTTAAAGGCGTGCAGCACGCTGAGATGTTACGCCCTGATTTTGTCTAATTTTATCTGTGCCCATGGGCATGGAGAGGCGTCCCCCTTAGAAAAGGGACTCCAAAAAGCCTACCCCTAAATTTTCGTTCAAATTGTAGGTCTAGAAATTAACTCTGATGTAACCGTTTTTAAAAAGAAAGATCATGACGAAAAGGAAAAGATTTGATAAAAAAGGGAGGATCTACGGTAAAGCTAGGGGTCGTACGCCCCCTCGCCACCAGAGACTGAAGGTACGTCCGCGAACCCCAAGGACTCGAGTAGTACTGCCAGGAGATACCTTTGGTGCCGCTGTTGTAACATGAAACTTCATACAGAGGCTTGTCAAGGGGAGGGTGAGGGGCCGTCTGACCCGGTACCAGCCTTTGAGGGGTGCTATGGCACAGCAACAAAACACTAAGTAATGCCATTTTCTAAACCGATAGAAAGCTTTCCCACAGATAACACCATAATGAGCATAAGCGCCCTTCCAATATATATACACCCAGCTGCAATAGGCTGAGAAACAAAACTGGAGTGTGAAATGTTTTCCGAAAGGTTGGTGAAATGCGGATTGTCAAGAACATTCAGTTTATTCACAGATACCTGCCAATATTTGAGTCCTTAGTGTGTCTCTCTACCAAACCACTGTACTTCTCGGCTTCCGTATCTATTGAGTCCCTTCAAGTTGACAAGAAACAAGAGATAGGCCTACTTATTACGCAACGATAAGTATTTTACAGCTTTGTTGAAATCGTGTGCCAAAAGCAAAACAACTGCACACCGATGAATATGACCTCTCACATGCGGAGCGAACAACACTTTCGTTTAGCTCGTCAGCATGAAAGAAATATCGTCGCCACTTACAGCCGCTACTATGGAAAGCCGTTTTAACATTTAATCAGGAATTTTAGATATCTTGAATTAATTTTAGATATCTCAAATTCTATTTCAGATATCTCGAAATGAATTTCAGATATCTTAAAATAATTGCAGATATCTTAAAATAATTGCAGATATCTTAAAATAATTGCAGATATCTTAAAATAATTGCAGATATCTCGAAATAATCACGAATTTCAGATATCTAAAATTCCAATTCAGATATCTCGAATTCAATTTTAGATATCTCGAATTCTATTTCAGATATCTCGAATTCTATTTTAGATATCTCGAATTCTATTTTAGATATCTCGAATTCTATTTCAGATATCTCGAATTCTATTTCAGATATTCGAATTCAATTTTAGATATCTCGAATTCCATTCCAGATATCTTGAATTCTATTTCAGATATCTTGAATTCAATTTTAGATATCTCGAATTCTATTTTAGATATCTTTAATTCTATTTCAGATATCTCAAATTCTATTCCAGATATCTCGAATTCAATTTTAGATATCTCGAATTCAATTTTAGATGTCTCGAATTCTATTTTAGATATCTCGAATTCAATTTCAGATATCTCGAATTCAATTTTAGATATCTCGAATTCAATTTTAGATATCTCGAATTCAATTTTAGATATGTCGAATTGAATTTCAGATATCTCGAATTCAATTTTAGATATCTCGAATTCAATTTTAGATATCTCGAAATCTATTTTAGATATCTCGAATTCAATTTTAGATATCTCGAATTCTATTTCAGATATCTCTAATTCTATTTCAGATATCTCGAATTCAATTTTTGATATCTAAAATTCTATTTTAGATATCTCGAATTCTGTTTTAGATATCTCGAATTCTATTTCAGATATCTCGAATTCTATTTCAGATATCTCGAATTCTATTTCAGATATCTCGAATTCAATTTAAGATATCTCGAATTCTATTTCAGATATCTCGAATTCAATTTAAGATATCTCGAAATGAATTTTAGATATCTTAAATTGTATTTCAGATATCTAAAATAGTGCATAATTTGAGATATCTAAAATTAATTCGAGATATCTAAAATTCCTGATTAAATGTTAAAACGGCTTTCCATACGCTACGCAGATTGGTAAGGGAAATGTGTCAAAAAAGGGTCATCTTCTCCAAGTATAGTGCACAGCCGGGGAAAATGTGTGCTCATCAAAATTACAGTCGACACTAAAATGCACGAACCTGCAGTCGTTTTGGGTAGGTCAGCATCGGGTACGTGACTACAACAACAGCCTACTGCATTCTCTTTGGGAAACCAAAAATCACTACATTTTGATAATTTCTAACATAGCAAGGAGCCTTTGCAAAGAATTTTGCATGTAAGCGACTTTAAATAATTAAATGGGAGGTTTTGTTACTAGTTTCGAGGCTGTACTGGTCTCTTAAATTTGGAGACAGATTAACACCCATGCCTGTCACAATCTTATTTACCAACAAACTTGAAAGACAGAATAATGTAAAATAGCCTGCTGCAGTTTAATGTAACCACTGCAGTCAGGCGCGGATCCAAGGGGCGGCTTTCCCAGGCTCAGCCCCCCTTTTTCGCCACATAAACAATAACAAATACGCGAAAATAAGCATAATGCTAATCTAGGAGGATATTCAAGGGCGCATTCAGCCCCCTCCCCCCTTTTTCTAAATGTCTGGATCCGCGCCTGGCAGTGCTTAGTACTTAAGTTCAAGTCTGCAGTCTTTATTTTTCTTTTGTTAACGATGGAAAGAAAATGGAAACGGTTATTCAGGACAGGAATCCAAGTCAAAAATTCAGAGTGGAAGAAGTTGAATTTTCCTCAAAAAGTTGAGGGGGGATCAGTTTTGGGTAAATTTATGAATTTAACCCGCCAAGTCAGTAATTTTCTGCCGAGGTTCCGTCTTCTTTGGTCTAAGTTCACCGTTTTACGATGTAACGAAGACTATATGTAACAAACGGTGAAAGAGTGAAAATGTCTTCACAACAGTTCGATCTGAAACCGAAGTTGAACAAATTATGTTCCCTGGAAGACTCGGCGTAGATAAAGGTTCACAAGTACATCCATGGATTATGTAAGGTAACTTGAACAAGCCCTAATGTTACTGGGAGGAATATGTGTTTCACTACACGTAAAAAGCCAGCATATATAAACAGCCAACTTTACCCCCTTAGTGCCATCTCGTACACTGTAATCATGCGAGGCGGTGGTCAACTTCGGTCAAACACCTTCTAGCCCTTTCCTTAGTTCTTGATGAAGCCACTTTTTCCAAAGTCCCCCTTCGACTCTCTGGAGAACAGCTGGAGAGCTTCTCGACTTTTGTTTTTAAAGGGAGAATGCATTCACCCCAAAAAAGAACTGTATAGTAGACTATCCTATTTCCCGAATGGCTCTTGAGAATCATGTGACAGTATTTTTCTCACTCAATTGTAATATTTACAAGGAGTAACTGCTTGATTTGCCTTGAATATGCAATATTTATGTTCTAAAATATCATGAAAGATACTTGGAAGCGAAATAAGGAGAAATTTGTGACATTTAGCTATTGTTTCAAAATAAGTTGTGGGAGACTGCTTCTGACTTAAGATAAAGAAGCAAGCTTTCCGTAAGTTCAAAGGCCTAACTCCGTGTTCTTTTCGTTTTTTAATTGCTTAGTTTCCGTGGTTAGTTTCCGTGATGTAAGACAGGGGTGGGGAACCTTTTTTCTCTGACGGGCCGTTTTGAAGGTCAAAATCCACTCGCGGGCCGCACACAGAGAGGGTGCAATAAGCTTTACCCATAGAGCACAGGCCAATGGGCCCGGCGGTATCTAAGAGACTTGAAAGTCTAGGCAAGAACTGGGGAAAAGCCCCCTGAAGCTCTGCAATTTGTACTAATTTGTAGGCAATAGAATTTTCATCCACTACCTTTAAATGACATAGAATGTGCAAGGCCACACAGACCAGAAGCATCACAATATGACCATTTGTCTTTTTACTTATGTAAGAAGTAACAACAAATGAGCACATATGAAAAGTGCGCCCGAAGCACGCCGAAAAAACTGCGTATTTTTAAACCAACTTTATTTTTCCTTATTGTACATTGCAAAATTACCCACTTTTTAACGTTTTATTTACTCTTCCGTCGGAGGTACAGTTCTAACCCCCCCCCCCCATTCCCCTTCCCGAATCTACAGGAATAGATACAATGCCCACTGAGTTTCCTACTCTGATAGATAGACCTACACATGTGATAGTGTAATTCTGTGCAATGTTATGTAGCCTATCTGCCACTTAAAGCTTCTGTTACTTCTTGAGGTAAAAGGATTCTGCACCTCATTTATGTCTTACGAACCTACTGTTGGCATGTTTCATTGTTCATACAGGGCTTTAAGTAAAACACACTGTTATAGTGTTTCGAAGCAGATTTACGTGAAATACCTGGAGGGTGGTACTGCATAACAAGGATAATCGGTGGGCACCGTGGGCTAAAAGATTATTGTCAATTTCGTTTCGAGTGATTCTGAATTTTTATCTATGAATAACCTCGCGGGCCGGATGAAATGGTTCCCCACCCCTGGGGTAAGATGATCAGTGTCATTTTTTCGTCAAATTCCGTTTACTGCTTCTCTCTTTAAAAGGAAAAGGCAGTCCCACACAAATTGAATTTCTATGAGCTAGCAATCAGATTTTTAATTTAATTAATTTTTTTGAAGTCACATTTGGTTGAAACTGGAAACTGAAGTTGTCTAAACCGACGGTCATCCTGATTGGTGGATCTTACTCACATGACCATGTCTACTACTCGTATATGATCCTTCAGATGGAAACAACAGTTTTTGAGCATACGACTATTTAATTTGAACTGGTATCTTAATGTTTAAGTTTATGATTTTATTTTAGTGATTTCTTTCTTCAGTATTGTGTTTCTATTAAGAAATGAAATTTTCTGTGACTTTGCTTGTTTTCCGTTTTCTTCCTCGGATCGTTTTTGTTGTTGTTGCTGTCCGTTTTTCAGTATAAGGGAGAACTCTTCATTTAAGTTTAGCACGTGACCATTTGCCTAGGTTACATTGCTGCACGTGCATTCAGATTGAGGTCGCTTCTTAGCACTTCATATCATGCATAAAATCTGCATTTTCTACTCAAGTAAAGGTGATTAATTTGGTCACGGGCGCGTGTCATTCTTCCCCTTGCAGTTTATGTATGTCTGCGAGCAAGGAGTTGCTATTTGACAAATAGCTTGAAAGCTTGAAAAAATGAATCCAAATGGTCCAACTCCCATTTTCACAAGATATTTCTGAGCTGAGATATAAATTGTTAAAGAAATATTTACTAAATTTAAAATTCTAGATTGGCCAATTATTTGTTATATCATCCTTGTATTAATCAAATTACAGTCTTTGTTTTTCTTTGTTTTTCCGAAAGCCACCGCACCTTGTGCCAAAATGTGATCAGTTCTTACCAGGGAGTTGCTAGCAACTCTCTGTTCTTACTAACTGTACAAGCCCTCTCTGTACAACCAGGGAGCTGCCACTTTGACAAGTGGCAGCTCCCTGGTACAACATGCTATGCAAGAAAACAGGGAGCTTTTCAAGGTCATGTAAACATTTTAAGTTCAAGAGGAAACAAAAGCAGGTAATGTGAGTTGCACAAGAAGGACATCACAAATTATTGCGCAATAGACAATTTCAAATTAAGTGAATAAATTTCAACATTTTATATCTCAGCAACGGAACAGGTTATGACAATGGGAGTTGGATGGATGAGATTCATATTCCAACCTGTAAAATGTATATTTTTGTAATTCTAGACTATAGGTTCACTTTAAAGGGACCACTCGTTCCTGATTCTTCTCCACGGACGTCTCCAAAGAGTAGGCCTTTTACTAAATTGTCACATCATTATTTTCTGAGTACATTTTTGAGAGGTCCATGTGTACAATAATGATGGAACTTCAGAGGGGTGAATGCATATTTACAGGTTTACAATACTTACCCCCGCCGGAGCGTAAAGACTCCCAGAGGACAGACCTAATCGTTCGGATTCAACATTTGTCTTTCGTCGAGACTGACGCGCCGACGCTGTATTTTCTCGATTGATTGCAGGAATTCAAAATAATCCTTGACGGAATTCCTGAAGTTTAAATAGGCAAACAGAGAAGCAATAGAATAAATTTGATCATTCGACACCAATTTAGTTTTTTGACCCGTCAACCTTCGGGTTGCATAAGTTCCGCTCAATTAAACACATCGAGTGGTAATAGACATTTGTGATAATTTTACTTGGAAGAGTTGAAAGATTGATGTTATTCAATGCATCAATCGGATCCAAGTGATCTTCCGACCCTCAAATTTTTAAACTCAAACTTGTCAATCACTTCTCATCGGGAGTCACACCCGAACGAAGCTTGACATGTGCCCAACAATTTGCCAAAAAAGCAGTCTTCTCGTTTTTAGTTGTGACGTTTCATTTCTTCTTGTAAAATATTATGATTGATGATCTTACGTACCTATGTTTTGCATTATATAGTGTTTTATATTAGGTTTCGAAAATATGTCTCAAAATTTCATTACCCATTCTATCTTACGTAGTCGTCCTCATGCGGAATTGTCACGTATTCGCCTTTTCGTAGAATTATGCCCTTCATACATACATAAATACATTGGATAAACTGTTAAGCTTGGGAAGCCTCGAGGTAAAGGAAATACGCCGATTCCTGCAGGACGAGGGGAGGGAAAGGGCTTTGGAAGAGAAATTTTTGTCCAGTATTCTAAATTTGCAAAAGGATCTGTTCAGTGGTTCTGAGGAAAATGTGGGCTTCATTGTTTGGGGTGCCTAATCCTATTAAAAAGACTAACAGTGCCAGGCTATGTTCTTTATACAGAGTAAGCAAGTAGGTTATGTTGAGAAATGTTGTGGTAAAATGGTTTCTTTTCAATAATGACCTTCAGTAAATAAGTAAACTACTCTTTGGAAGAACGGACTGAAACCTTTCCATCTGGCATCAAAAGCAATGACGCCGTCTATACTAGCCTACATGGTATGCCGGTGGCTAGATATAAGCACGTATAACTTACGTAGCTGTTCTCTGGGTTCAATCCCGGTGTTCCGACCTCTCTATGTTCCAACCTCTCTATGTTCCGACCTCTCTATGTTCCGACCTCTCTATGTTCCGACCTCTCAATGTTCCGACCTCTCTATGTTCCGACTTTTTCACGATCTTTCACGTTTTGGTCGAAAAATAGACAGGTCGGAATATAGAGACGTGATGACGTCTCTATGTTTCGACCTCTCTATGTTCCGACCGCAATTTGAAAAAGTCGAAACATAGAGAAGTCGAAACACAGAGACTTTGGACGTCTCAATGTTCCGACTACTCCATATTCCGACCGAAATTTCAAACTTGAAGAATTCGGTACATAGAGAAGTCGAAACATAGAGACGTTTTACACATTTCTATGTTCCTACTTCTCTATGTTTCGACCACAAATGAAAACATACATTTTGTCATATTCAATCTTTGGGCAGTTCCACTAGTCCGAAGGTTCCAGAATACGCTAATTAATTAGCGTAAATTGCGTAATTTATGCAACATTTCAAAGTTTGCTGATCGCGCATCGAGGCGAAACACTAGGGCAGTGGCACAACCAGCGGGGGCAGAGGGGCACCATTCAGCGTAGAATTAGCCTTTGAAAAGTACTCTGCATGTGTCGGAACATAGAGAGGTCGGAACATAGAGATGTGACCCTTATTGTTTAACTTCTCTTTGTTTCGACCAAAACGTTTATAAGTCGGAACATAGAGAAGTCGGAATATAGAGAAGTCGGAACATAGAGTAGTCGGAATATAGAGAGGTCGGAACATAGAGTAGTCGGAATATAGAGAGGTCGGAACTTAGAGTAGTCGGAATATAGAGAGGTCGGAACATAGAGAAGTCGGAATATAGACAAGTCGGAACATAGAGAGGTCGGAATATAGAGAGGTCGAAACATAGAGAGGACCCCGTTCTCTGTCGCTACTACCATGACAGATGCCGCTCCTTTGATCTGTCGGGATTCTTCCCCCTACTTTCTGCGGCCCCAATGAGCTGCAGCGTTTTTTTTTTGACGAACAAAGTGAATCGTCCGCTCTGTCAGCCTGCTGTTTAAAGCACATTTAGCCTACATGGTATCAGCTTGTTGCGTAGCCAAGACTATACCTATACCCATCCTATGAGGTTGCGGAGTCCTCCTCAAAGGAAGACTAAGCCCGTGGACAAGGGAAACAAGGGGTGAACCCACCAAGAAGAAGTTTCGCCTCCTAGAAAATTTCAAGTTACCATTGACTTCACACATTTCTACACATCTTGCCCCTTGAAAAATATTTACCCCCCCCATACACCTCGCCCCCTTCAGTAGGCCTACCTTGTCTGGCTATGGGCCTGAGGATAACTAGGCTATGACTAATGGGGAGAGTAAGGGCTAAATAGGTGAAGGCAGCTGGATGATGATTTATGTAAGGGAAGGCGCTGGAATTCTCCCTCAACCAGATTGGGGCGTCGAGGAGCACTTTGGATGGATACAGTCTCCGGACGGGGTGTATTACCCGTCCCTTATTATATTTTCCTTGTGAAAGTACTGAGATCGGTTTATAAAGCACTGGTGTGGATTGGTAATCAACCAAGCTTCCTAGCCACTCTCTTTTACTTTTTTTCGTTTGCATGGAATGGAAGAAAAACTCCGTTCGCTGCTAATGGCTAATCAATAATCCGCCTGCTACAAATGGAATCGAGGATACCTAGGAGATACCTGCTGAAGTAGCCTTTTTAAAATGAAGGATATTGAAAGGGTGGGATTGAGGGGAGTGTTCTGGTCATAAATGATGGGCTTCAAAGCATTGGCGGCTCGCCATAGGGGCACGGAAAAAAATTTGCAAAGCGTGGTCTTCAATCTTCAAAGAAAATAAATAACAATAATGATATGTTATTTTGGTTATACGAGATGGTATAAATAAAAAGTATTTCTAATTTTGGACGTAATTCATCCCTTCCATCTCACAAATGTCATATATTATTTATGAAATTGTATATACTATTGCAAAATTTCTCACTTAATGTCGAGTATATATTTCGCCATAATTTCAAGATTCCACCAAGGTTTACCGGGTCATTCGACCACTGGTCATGTGACTTAGTATTCCAGGCTTCGTGGTTTAAATAAATTTATTTTCAGGCTCGTATCCAGCTTCTTCAGTGGGGGAGATTGCAGTTTATGATAAGGAGAAATGATAAAATGTCACACTGTCTAATAGGGGAGCCGTCATCAGTTAGCGCGTAGAGCTACCAAGAAAATTCTTATGTTAAAAATGTCTCCTGAGTACATTGCCGGAAAAATAAGTTAAGAGTTGCGCCATAACATTTGTTTTGTTTTGAGTTCGTGTGTCAAAAATTCTAACTTTCCAAAAAGGGTGAATAGGAAAACGTTAGGTACAATCACGGAAGGATCGCGAAAGTCGCTTATTACTGCATGCGTGCTTAGTCTTCCAAAGCCACACGTGCCCGACGTGTGTGAGGATTAATGTAAAATGCGTTAATTTTCAATTCGAAGCTGCATCGGTGTTTCATCAAACTTGAATTGGCTGAAAGTTATGAAGGCATCCCCAGTCAGTGTTCAATGTAATCCAGTACAAGCAGTGCATAGGAGAACTTGACGCGGATCAGCAAAAGTCATGACTTGCCCGACTTTTGAGCCGAGTTGCGAGAATGTTTAAGCTGCCGTTTCAGTTGTTTTAAAATGAACATCAAATAGCCGATGAAAGCTGTAGTGAGATTTCTGACTGACCTATTTGTCAGGGCTGTAACCGGGTCCATCTAACCAAATTCCGAGCCAATTCCGATCCCGGCCCACTGGCCACCATTCCGGGCTAATTTAGAGTCAAGTAACCTTCGATTCTGAGCCAATTCCAATTCCTGTGTCTCCCACAATTCCTAGTCCGGACATTTGGCAATGTAGCATAGTAGTAAATGTTTTTATACCTAAAAGGTCACTTAAGGAGTCAATATCATCGTTTGGCCTAATCTGCAATTTAGTTCCACTGTTTGTGATCGTTCATGTATAAAACTATGCACTAGTAATAATGCAGTGTTAAGGAACATTTGTGTAACTTTCATTTTTGAGGAATCGTCTGGACTCGGCTCCGATTCCGAGTCCAGATGCAGCCCATTCCGGGCCAATTCCGAGTCCTGTGAACAACGGACTTGGGTCCGGAATTGAGTCGGAGTCCGGTCTCGGACGTTACAGACCTGTTATTTGTACAGGTGATGATATGCCGTTCTTAAAAAAATTATCGAGAGGGGCTGAGATCCAATATGGTGCTTTTTCATAGTTTTCAATTGTCTTTATATTTTCATTATTTCAAGACAGCAATCAAGGAAGCCAACATTGTTTTATGGCTCCTTGGCAAAGGTGAAACGTATTGTGACAAAATGGAGGAAACAACAAAGTGTTTAAGGGTGGAGCTAAGCTAACTTGGTAGATGAGTGTGTATTGTTTTGTATTCTTAAGGTCTCCGGATCAAATCCCGGTGGTACCTCCTGTAACCTTTCTGGGGGTTTAAAACTGCTTGTTCGTGGGCATGGCTGTTCGCAGTGATGCGGTTTCTGGTTGTGAGAAACTAGAAGTTATCCGAATCATGCCTTCACTGAGTCGGTTCAGCTGTCGGCCAGTAGTGCTGACAGTGGTGTCAAACAAGAACTCTCCATCCCTCCATGCCTACGTAGCAGACTGTACGGCATATTCCTTGTTCAGCCATATTTGTGAAGCCTTAAAGGGGTACTGAACAAACCGAGTCCGCCCCTCGGGGTACATCCCTCCAGGCCTTTGTCAGAAAGTAGCTCATGACTGGGTTTACACTCCGTCCGTCGCATAGGGATGCTAAATCGGAGGTTGCGGGATCTGGATTGGGAGAGTTTAGTACTCTTGCCTCATTACCTGATTACCAAGGGCGTAGGCTGGGGGGGGGGGGTGCATTGGGTGCACGTGCACCCACCCGTTGAGGCAGAGGAGTTCCGCTCTGGCCTGGGAAACAGAAAAATGCACTCCTTCTGTTTTCAACAGCTGTGAAAACAAGGACGAGCATGACTTTTGTCCACACACCAACCTACATCTGTAAGTTTGGTAATTGAATTACAGGATGCGCCTTGAATATATATGAAGGTCTATAGATCCACGGTTTCAGAGCCCTCTATATCAGAGCTCTAAATATAGAAGTCTCTGTACTTTAGCTTACGAAGGTCTAGTGTCGAGTGCACTGAGACGCTTGCACTCATATCTACGGGTCACTATGGGCCAGGAGAGGTTGTCATCTTTGGCTCTGATACATATTCATTATACCAAACAAATTGATCTTGATCGGGTGGTCGACATCTACGCTTCTCTCCACCCAAGGCGACTAGAACTGAAGTCCCTCATCAAACCATAGGTAATGTACTAATTAGTCCAAAATTATCTCTCAGACTGAGAGTTACGACATTTAAGTATTTTGTAAATAATAAAATTGACAGTTGCCATGTGTTGTCCATGTGAACTTGAGGAAAAATCCTGTTGTTTTGTGCTTGAAGCTCAAGGTTATTTGAGGTGACCAGCAGAGGTCAAAGTCTTGAAAAACCTTATAGAAGGAATATCTGAAGAACAAAAAAGTCTCTGAAACCTAGTAGGAGTGATATCTGAGGAACAAAGTAGGTGATTGAGTTCCTATTTGACATGTAAGATGTACATGAGAGTATAGCTGACCTCTTAATCTGTGTCAAGGTCATTTGAGGTCAGCGGAGGTCAAAGTCTGAAAGCCTTGGGAAAACCTATCAAGCTAGAATATAAATATGGCGATATTTCAATTTGAATAAAAAAGTCATGCATTAACGATTCGTGTATCATTTAAATTGAGAAACGGCAGACAGGAGACCACTTTTTGAAGGATGTGTACATGTGGCCTAAGGCTCAGGAAATGCTGTTTCCGGCCATCTGGGGGGTTTTAAAACCGAAAATTTTCTTGTACGCTCCGCGCCAAGCAATGCTGGCGCTCCGCTTAGATAGTCTTCCTGGTTCCACCTACCTGAAATGTGCACCTCCCCATGCCAAATTCAGCCTACGCCCTTGATTACCCTCTGAGCTCTAGCAGCATTTTACTGTTGTTCATCCACGATCAAATTGGTGTAGGGTCCGCTTTCAACTCAAAGAGTGCTGACCATGAACTGGTAAACTTTCATCATTGGTTATGTGCATAATTTAGGCTGCCTTATTTTATCCAAATGGATGAAGCCGTTTTGTTTGTTTCCCCTATCTCTTACGCCTATGGAGTAGCAATTTCCGGTTCTAATTGTATATATTTGCTTTTAAAGATAGTACAGCCCATGACTGACTGGCTAATATAGTTTATGAAGAACTTTTGAAAGCTACCGTATATGGGACATCATTAAATAATCACCATACTCATACTGTACCATCCGAAGCGGACCATCGATATTGCCGGAGGTTGTCCGAGCCTACCTGAATACGGACCTGACCCCCTCCCCTAAAACAAAACTTCTTACAGCCGCCTATGCTTCAAAGGCTAACTTGCCTATATTCAAATAATGAACCAAATTACGCAGAACGGGGAGAGGACCAGTGAGTGGCGTAGTTGGCACCAAGACAGATCCTTCCTTTGCTAACCGGCAAATAAAGTGCCGTGTTGGGGAGGGGGTCTAAGAGCAGGATGTCCCTTCCACATTAAGAAGTTTGCTATCATTTAAGGTGTCTTAGACCAAGAAGTATGCTATCAATTTAAGTTTGTGAAGCTCTGAATTGATAATAGGTTTAGAAGTTCTTATGCTTAGGGAATGATTCGTAACTTAGGAATGGGCCTAAGGGGTGGGGGAGGGGGTGAAGGTGACTTACGTGCAAAATGGTGCTCTTTGACAAAACTTTGATTTATGTTTTCTATATTCTCGTTTTCAGTCCCTGATTTTTCTTTTTTTTTTCTTTTGTTGGCTGTGGCATGTGGAACTCCGCCAAGGTTGGTACTAGGAGTGGACCACCCGCGTCCTAACCAATAGTGCGCTGTTCTTGGGACTATATTTTTTTCCTCCGTACAAAATTTGCATTCGGATGAAATTGGCTCTTTCCCAAGAAAAAAGTAGTCCTGCCTAAGTTTTCAATAAAAAACGTCTTTTTTGGAAAAGACTTGATAGCTTCAACAAAATAGAGAGAGAAAGTAAATCACATTGCACCATCTCAGTTCCATACTACTTAGCAAGACGTAACAACATTTGTTCATGATTTTGACACCTGGCAGTGCGGTGCGGAATGTTTAATAATTTCTTGTACGTGCTGTAAAAGGTATACTTACAAGCCCACCTTTCTAAACATTCCAATGGTATCAAATTTCAAGGTCAAACTAGTTGGACAGGTAAGTCGCAGGGTGTTTTGATAAAATTTGTCCACAACATATCACGTAACGTAACCTTCAGTAAAGACCTTCATGGCAAAAGTAACTGGCAGTCTCGATTCTCTCGATTTACAAGTAGGAGTTTACTTTGCAAGTATTTGAAAGAATCCCCTTCATTCAATGTCCTTAGGGATCATGCATTTTTTCATCATTTCCAAAGAGCGTAACCCACACGTGGAGGGTGGGGCGTAAGGGGCATAGGAGGGTTTACGGAGGGACAAAGGGGATACTTTCCCCACGATTTTCCCAGACCTTTTAATAAAAAAATAATTAAAACAATGAACGGAAGGAAGCGAGATCAGTGGAGTTATAAGGGATTTTATAATATTTTAGTTAATTTTGCAAAGTAAAGTAAAGGAAAACATTAATATCAAATACCATAAAAAATTGCAGAAATTTTTTTATCGGCGCGCTAAGCTTCCGCCCGCAATGAAAACTAACTAATACAGTTTAGGAGCTCAAAGGTGGGGAGGCAAGGGGCAATTATTGTAGGAAAATTTTGTAGCACGGGCGTCGGCTCCCCGCCATTTTTTGTCACTTCAAACTTGTCAGTTAAAGAATTAAGTCCTCCAATGAAAGATCCGTTGGAATTATTTCAATATCTTTTACCGTTCTCAAAATATACGTCTTCAAAGTTTGATGGTTTCTGAAAAAACTCATTGCCTATGCAAAAAAAAAAAATGATCTGGAGTTGCACAGTGTTAAAACTCCTTTTGTTAACCCTATATAAATTATCTCTTAATTACTGATTAGATAGTTTGCAGTTTGTTGAGTGATATCAATGTTTCCCAAAGAAAGAATGAATTTTAACTTTCATAATAAACCTCTCGGGGGATAACAATGTTACCAGTGTCCTTGAAATTAAGGTTGAAAAAACAAAGGCTAACATGAGCCATATATGGTATGTACATCTTTCAATGTCACACATTTGCGTATTTAGCTCATGTTTGTTCATGATACAAGTGTGAAATAGAAATTTCCCTGTAAAATGGTCAATAATTGATGGATTTTAATGAGAATTACGGCTATCTTCTGGATATTTAATGCTTTGTACATCAAATACCCAGCTATGTTATTTTCATGTCACACGGCCTTTAAATACCTATAACCCTGAAACTTTCATCATCCTTACAAAATTTTACTTTAATTCTGGATTTTTGAAACTTGTTTTTCACAGTAATAAAAAACTTGAGGGTCCCTTGTCACAGACTATCGACAAAAATGACACATAGAAGAAAGAATATGTGGCGGTGAAAGTATGAGAACATTTAGGTAATGGATAATATTGCACTTAAAAAATAAAGAAAAAACAAAACACAAGAGGCTACAGTAAAATGTCTCAAATACGCAGTTTACTACGGTGCGCTTCGCACGCATCCATTTTAAGTATTGTTTCGTGGTTACTTTCTGTAGAACATCTTGCGTGTGTTCTATTACTTCGTACAAACTCTTCAATTATCATTGTATCCACCCACAAGCCAAACCCAATTCATAAACTAGAGCACCAATGGTGCTGAAGCTCATACCTTCCACCAATTAAGGGTCCCTGGCTTCTAGTCTTTGTTAGTACAAGCATCATATGACTTTAAATGACGTCCAATGGCTTGACCCCAAATCTCACATACCTTGATGGCACCTTCCTGAATGTCACAAAAAATTTGTCATGCTATTTTGCTTGGTAAGTTTTTTAAGAAAGCAAAAGCCCCTTGGGCCCATCTTCAGCCTTGGACCCAAAATTAAAAGTATCATTATGACAAACCATCAACATTGTACAAGAGAATCTGTAGTTGAAGATGCACTTTTGCATACTTCATAAAAGAGCCATAGGGTCCACATGGGCTTTTGGACCAAAATTCCACAAAACCAGAAACAGATCACTAGCCAATCATCATTATAACAGACCGTCAACTCTGTTAAACATTAACTGGAGGAAAAGCCACTTGCAATACTACACAAAATGGACCCTATGGTCCATCTTGTGCCTTGGACCCCAACTTGTTAAACACCCTGAAGGTACCACTACCCGAATATAATTATGACAAACCATCAACATTGTACAAGAGAATCTGCAGGTGTAAGCAATTTGCAAAATGTCATAAAAAGGGCCATAGGGCCCATATGGGACCTTAGACCCAAACTTCCAGAACACCATAAACAGATCACTAACCAAGCATCATTATGACAGGCCTTCAACTCTGTTTAACATTAACTGGAGGAGGAATTGACCATTTTGCAATATTTCACAAAATGGACCCTAGGGTACATTGGGCCTTGGACCCAAAATTTCTGTACACCCTAAAAGAACCATTAACAGAGGATCACTATGACAAACACACCCACGTGCTCTGACAATGCACACACAATGGAAATACCCAATGGAAATCCCATTAAGCAGCTCCCTTTAAACTAACCTAAACAACTGCACAGGATTGACCTCTTCTACACAGACAGTTTTAAAGAGGTTGCAGTACAAAGAAAAATAGGTAGTAAAGTGATTTTGTGAGACTGGTAAAATAGAGGGGTGGCACAAAATTGGTTAGAAAGGTATCAAAAGTATTCTTCATCCCAAATTGGAGAAGTGATTTGTAAGGACCATTAACAGAGCTTCATTATGACAAATCATCAACACTGTACAACACAATTTGTAGGAGAAAAAGTATTTTGTAAAATTTCATAAAATGAGCCACTGGGGCCCACATGGGACCTTAGACCAAAATTCAAGAACACTATAATGAGATCACTAACCAAGCATTATAATGAGAGGCTGTTACCTCTCTTTAAACATTAAATAGAGAAGAAGTTAATTACTTTGCAATATTTCACAAAATGGACCCAACAGTCCATCTTGGGCCTTGGACCCAAAATTCCTGAACACCCCGAAGGGACCAATAACAGAGTAACATTATGGCAAACCATCATTGTACAAGAGAATCTGTAGGAGGAGAAGCATTTTGTAGAATTTCATAAAATGGGCCCTAGGGTCCACATTGGACCTTGGACCAAAAGTTCCTGAACACCCCAAATGGCCCAGCACCCAAGGAACATTGTGCCCAAGTTTCAAACAAATCCATGAAAGCATGTGGGAGGAGAAGCATTTTGAACAAGTGTGGACAGACAGACAGATAGATAGAGTGACGCCGCGTGATCACAATAGCTCACACCAGCATGCTGGTATGAGGTAAAAATGACCTCTTATTCTGAGTAACTATATTATTAAAATGGTCAAAGTTGGATTTTTGTGATCTGTTTAGAGCACATCCGATGAGTTTTAAGATAGCCAAATGCTTCGTTCTAATGGTGTTAATCTGTTAATAGTGTAAATACATCAGGGCTTCTGGCGTCACCCCCTAGACTACCATCGGGGCGTTGCCCTGAGCCCTACACCGCTCCTGCAGCGCCTTGGGCGCCGTTTTGCATTCCGCTTAGGGTCCCTCCCCTTTCCGACATCAACACCCGCCCTGTTTACCTGTTTAATCCTATAGCAGGCCTATAAACAATTTCCTCTGGAGTGGACTCAAATGCAACGTTTATGCAGAGAGTTGGTAACTCCCAGGTTTATCGATCACAGACGTGACCCGTAGCCGTTTTCAAATGTATTTAACACAGTACAAATACGATCGCTCTTTTACACGCTCGTCATTGAACCTTTGTCCCAGTTGACCAACCATTACTGAGGTAGCCACTGAAAGACACCATCACGTTTGTTGGTCAAAGTAAGCATTACGCAAAATGAGTCTTACCTTATCACAACCCTACCTGGTGAAATTTATCACGTAATAATTATTAGAAATGTTGAACACTGACTGATGAAGTGAGGAATGACTGAGCGTCCTTAACTCAAGAAGTTGAGCCAACATTAAGTACCGCAGCAACCTTTCCTTGCGAATTCATTTAGTGGTTAAACAACCAGGCGCAGATCCAAGGGGGGGGGGGGCTTTCCCGGCCTCAGCCCCCCCTTTTTTCGCCACATCAACAATAACAAATACGCGAAAATTAGCATAATGTTAATCTAGGAGATTATTCAAGGGGGATTTCAGCCCCCCTTTTCGAAATTTCTGGATCCGCGCCTGACAACATACGAAAAACAACAACACCGACAAGGGAAGGCTGCAGCACACGTATCAAAAGGGGTAAGAGATGGGTTATGCAGTTGGGGTAACCAAAAGGGAATCACAAAACTTTAAATATGGTCTATAGAGGTTCTTCACCGACGTCACTGCGTTGCGCGTCTCCCTCTTTTGACGGCCAGGCGTCCATTGAACAATTGTAACTAAACTCTTGTTGTGCCGGCGTCTTGATAACACACCTCTGCGCATGAGTACGTACAGTACGCTAAAATGAAACGCGCTGACGTCACGTGAAAACCTCTATACCACAGGGATCCAGAAACAAGTGGCAAAAACGTTGGGGGAACGCAACAGGACACTGGAAAATGCAAGGAAATAGGGGGTGGTAGGGTCTATGCTATGGCCGATACTCAGTGCTGAGGGCTGTCACTGTAAGATAAAAAGCTGGGACCTTGGTCTATGGTATAAGTAGGTAGTCCAAATTAATGATCCCACGATAAGAAAAATGGTGGCAACATGCTAGAATACTTGAAAATTGTTACACTTTTAACCATAAATTTATTCACTTTGAAATGAAGGGAAGAAACAGGGTGGGGGAAGCAAAACGGTAGAAAGGGTGTCATCCTCCCTGTATTCTCTTGCAGGTGGCCTAAAGTTTAACCAGCAAGTAGAGTCTTCACAATGTAAGATACATAAAAATCATTACATGATAACAAAAGCAGACTCCGCAGAAAACAGTTTTAATCAACGATTAATTTTTAAATACTTTGATATTCTCATATTTCCATCATTTCTGAAAAGCAAGATATAAGATAAAATATTGTTTGACTACGTATCTCTTGACCTGTATCAAATGAGACAACAAACAAACATGTATTAAGTTTCAACTGCTTTCATTGAACACAACATGCCCTATTATTGGCATATACAGGCCGGAAAGCAATTGCCCCACCCCCCACCCCCCTTGGGCAAACATTCATCCAAAAAACAGCAAAACTCAACTGGATAATCCGTATAAATATTGTCCCCAACCCGCAATTTTGCCCATATGAAAGCAAAATTTTGGCACAAACCCTTTTGTTTGCAGAGCTTTTGTGGAGAGTGAAATTCAGGCAAGGTTGAAAATCCTGTAAATCCCCCTCCCCCCCCCACATGTACCCCCCTACCTACATGCCCTGTTACTGTGAATGTAAAACATAATCCGTATAAAGTTTCAATTGTAACAAGACAAAACCATCCATGTTACACAAGGTTAATCCATTATCATTTTAAAACATTAGATAAAGCATAAACTTTAAGGTAAGTCCAATAAGAGCAACACAGAAGAAGTTTTTGTTCAAACAAAGGACATATGATGGACAATTCCAACTTCCCCAAGAAATTTTCACTCTGCTTCATTTTTAAACGGAGACTCTATCAACATTCCAAACTACTATCATGGCTACATCCCGTAAATTTGTGACTGGTACGTTGTACTTGATCGGCATGAAATATCGGCAAATTCAAACTATGCCCAAACTGTACACAGCTCACTCAGCATTGGTAATTACATGAGCAGACCAGTGAGGTGTAGCTGACTGTTGCACAGCTACTCCTCACTGGTCTTCTCATGTAATTGTACATAACCATTGGCAATTACATGAGCAGATCAGTGAGGTGTAGCTGGCTATTACACAGCTACACCTCTCTGGTCTTCTCATGTAATTGTATATAAGTCACTCAGCATTGGCAATTACATGAGCAGACCAGTGAGGTGTTGCTGACTGTTACACAGCTACACCTCTTTGGTCTGATCATGTAATTGTTCATAACTCACTTAGTGTTGGCAATTACATGAGCAGACCAGTGAGGTGTAGCTGACTGTTGCACAGCTACACCTCCTTGGTCTGACCATGTTATTGTACATAACTCACTTAACATTGGCAATTACATGAGCAGATCAGTGAGGTGTAGCTGACTGTTGCACAGCTACACTTCTTTGGTCTGACCATGTTATTGTACATAACTCACTTAACACTGGCAATTACATGAGCAGATCAGTGAGGTGTAGCTGACTGTTGCACAGCTACACCTCACTGGTCTAATCATGTAATTGTTTATAAGTCACTCAGCACTGGCAATTACATGAGCAGACCAGTGAGGTGTAGCTAACTGTTATGCAGCTACACCTCACTGGTTTGCTCATGTCATTGTACATAACTCACTTAGCATTGGCAGTTACATTAGCAGACCAGTGAGGTGTAGCTGACTGTTGCACAGCTACACCTCTTTGGTCTGACAATGTCATTGTACACAACTCACTTAACATTGGCAATTACGTGAGCAGATCAGTGAGGTGTAGCTGACTGTTACACAGCTAACCTCTTTGGTCTGACCATGTTATTTTACATAACTCACTTAACATTGGCGATTACATGAGCAGATCAGTGAGGTGTAGCTGACTGTTGCACAGCTACACCTCACTGGTCTAATCATGTAATTGTTTGTAAGTCACTCAGCACTGGCAATTACATGAGCAGACCAGTGAGGTGTAGCTAACTGCTATGCAGCTACACCTCACTGGTTTGCTCATGTCATTGTACATAACTCACTTAGCATTGGCAGTTACATTAGCAGATCTGTGAGGTGCAGATGACTGTTGCACACCAGACTGGCACAACTGAGAAGAACAACATTTATATTCTCAAATTACATTATTTCAAACAATCTCCATGCAGTCTTTCATACATAAGAAGGCTGGCGATATGTCTGGTTATAAAGCACTAGCTCTGTTGCAGTTATGTCTAGACCAGGCTCTAAGGAGGATTGGAAGATCAAAATCACCTGATGGCCATACATTTGCACCATTGGTAATGTACTGGTGAGTTAAATTTGCATTTCTGGTTGTAGTCATGGATTCTAAATTTTGCAAAGTACTGGTGCCCAAGCAAAAATTTGTGCTTGTATTCATGAAAAGGTCTGGACACTTGTATGACAGCCAGATGCAGGTTAGGTTAGGTTAGATGAGGTTTAACGTCCCAGTTTCCAGCCAATTGGTTCAAGTCGAGATGACCACGGCCTTTTTTCCAGTTGTGGCTCACTGGCTTGTTTTCCCTACTCCATTGTTTATGCTGAGCACCAAGCACAAAGGCAGTAGGTTCCATTTTTAAAGTCTTTTGGTATGACCTGGCCAGGATTTGAACCCTAGACCTTCCGGCTGCAAGTCGGATGCTCTAACCCCTTGACCACTGCAGTCGGATGCAATGATTTATGGCCACTACAGTATTATGAAAACTGGAATTTGAAGAAAAATTTACCCTGAGTATTATGAACTAAGGTCAGATAATCAAACTTGTTGCTATAATGTACATGTACTCCTAACTTGATATACTTGTTAATACTTACACTTGTGAGAAGGTATTTGTACTAACAGTTGTAAAGCCATGAATAACAGTATTAAAGTATGTATAGACAAACCTGGCCCACTGCAGCTGGCAGGCAAGACATCTACCCATTGTGCTCCTACTGAATATTCATTATAGTCAAGTGACCACAAGCAGTTCACTTGCTAATTTTATGAGGTAGCCATTGGCAGAGGCTTCAAACTGGGAACAATGAGCTTTCCCAGCACCAAGGAAGAGTATCACAACTTCATTAATAGCAGCTTAGTTGCACACTACACTCACACAAGAATGGCCTATTGTTTGCATTGATTACCAGTTAGCCATGCATACAACTAAACCCCTCCCACTCTGCAGAGTGCTCAAATAGGTATCAAGGAGGCCTTTGGTTTTGGATTCACACTATGTGCACAAAAAGTGATAGGGGCATTGTGTCCTAGTCTGTCAGTCCCCATGGGCTAGGTTTGGCAATACTCACTTAACTTCAGAGCAGGGTATAATGCAACTTAAATTGAATTCAATACAACCAGTGATGAGCTAAATAAATCTGAATATCACTGACTCATGTCAGACTTGGAGAACTTATTCATGTGTGTATGAAAATTATACTCAAGAGTTGTACTCATGGATTAAAACTACTGTAAAGTATTGGTGCTCATGCAAATATTGTACCAATACTACAACAAAGGTTTGATTCTCAGAACAGAATATAGTTAATATTCAAATTAAATTTGTGACTGCCACATATGATTTAAAATATGGTGAAGAGACTGAAATTGAATATTATCTACTGGACAGATTAAAAGACTTGCAGTATATACATGTACTCACATCTTGGCAAATATACCAGCGCTCATTCTTGAGAGTTTGGATTTGTACTCATACTTGTGAGTACTAATTTGTACTCAAACCTGTTAGCATCAATGGGTGCCACCAGGAGGGGTACAAGGATGCAAACAAGTCCCCATTTGGAGTTATAGTTTCAAAATGTCACTTCACGTTGCTCTGTCTTAATACATTTAGCTTTCATGCACAGAATTTACATAGTTTTCTTCAAATTTTCTGTGGGAATCTTTAAGCTGTTGCCCCTTCACTGAGAGTCCAAAATAAATGATTCTCTTTGCAGGAAACTGGGGACACACCATAAGCATACATGCTGCTAGAATTGAATAGGACATATTAGCCAATATTACCCGAGAAAAAGGCTTTTTCCCGGGTGAAGCTTATCTCTATAATTGCAACAGCTAATCCCTTTTACAAACAATCTTGCTCTATTGACCAGACAGTCTTTGAAGGGGATCAAACCCCTTTAACTTTATTGATCTCAAGATACCTGAACAGGAAGTTCTCTGACAGATTCTGGATTCAGAGTGGTCAACTAGAGATGGCTAAAACTTGCTATTTGTTTCTAGCGTCATGTATGAATAACAGGGTTTGATGTAGCCAGTGGCATGAGGCTAGTAAGTTTTACCCCAAGCCAGTAAATTCTAAGAAGCAAGCCCAGTGGGCAGTTTGATATTTAAAAATAGGCTTTATACAATCTGAAAGTTAGGCTAGTAGCCTTTACAACCTACTGGTGATGATAGTCAGTGCAAAACAAAATTCTAAATCAAAGTCTGATGAATAACTGGCCCAATTGCATCCAACAAAGGAAGACTGTTCCTGTCCATATGTTAATATATCTTTTCATATGGACCCAACAGAATGTCACATTCAAATAGCCTCAACATGCAAAAAGAAAACTTTGAACAATATATTCTTTATTAAAAGAAATAATTTCTATGTCAAATCAAGCCTCATACTTTAAGTTAAAACTTCTTAGTAAGGTCTGGCTCCAGACAAATCATCTTCATGCAGTTGCTACACTTACTTTGAAACAAGCTAGCACATGCAAGAGGGCAGTGAAATGCTTAAAGAGACTGTTGCATCACTCCAAAAATGTCTATGAATATGACCATATTTCTAAATACAATTGGATCCTATATTTTGATTGGCATAAGTTTACACAACAGCATCACTCTGATTGGTCAATTGTGACTTGTGCAGACTGCTAGAGATCATTCAGTAGGGTACCACAGTTCATACACGTACAGCAGTGGCATTGTATGGATATAGCCTTGGGCAATATAAACTCAGTACAGGTTACTGTAGCTTTGTGGAAGAGGTGCACTGGACAGGTGTTTGTCCTTTAAACTGGAGGAGGGGCTAGAGGTCAACTCCATCGGGAGTATTATTTCTGGGATGAAATTTGTTAGAATTTGTTAGAATTTAACTAAAAGGTGTATTCATAGTTCAGACTGGCATAAGTAAGGCACATGGGTCTAGGGAGAGAATGTCACCCGCAAACCCCAAAATATGGTTAAATAGTACTCACTCACATGATATCCTCCATCTCCTTCGGAGATTGCTTATTAGAGAGGCCACTTAACCCTAACCTAACCTCACCCATAAACTGACTAAACCGTAACCTTGTCCCTAACCGAACCCCAGGCATAACAATATCCCAGGTGGAACCCCTGACAGAACCCTGTTTAAACAATAGGGTGACGTTCTCTACCTAGTCGCATGTTAAGTAAGGCAACATGTCAAATCGCATATTATGATTGCTGCAGGCCATAACCCAGTCTACCATGGAACATCACACATGACTGTACCTACTCAGTACTCCTTCTCCTATACTTTGTGTCTTTGCGCATAATTACTCTTTCTTGTGCAGATGTTGCTTTCTGGGAAATGCATAAAATAAAAAAAAAATATAAAAACAAAGGCCATCTGGAAAGGGATGGGGATCAGGACCCAACTTCATCCAGTGAAACTTTCTGCTAACATTCCATACACATTCTTTCCAAAAGTCTGTTTGCTGCCCTCTTCTTCCAAGCACATCCAGCCAACAATGAAAACTTGGGAGCAAAAAGTAACGATATAGCAAAGTTCAGGTACATCTTCAATAAATCATGCCACATATGCATATTCATCAGTAGCACCTGTTCTTTCAATATACTGCTTGTCTATAAGGGCTTCTATACATTTCTTGATCATACTGACACTTGGTGCAAAGCGGGCCATGGCTTGGCTGATTACCTGCAAAAATTAGAGAGAAAAAAAATGCAGGGTCTATTTGTCTTGCTCCTGCATGAAATGCTGGTAATATCAGTATATCCCCACAAAGTTATTCAACAACTTTTCTTTGTGATTCATCTGTGATGTGCCGTAAGATCAAAACACACATTTATGACTGTGTTAATTTCCATGTGAGTTTAAAGTTGCAGCATACAGCTGCAATGCATATGCATACAGCATACAGCTTAAAGGGAAAATGCAGTTCCCCCATTTGAATTAGTGTCATCCTAATTCAGGAATGGCTCCTATCAATCATGTGACAATATTTTTGTTACTTATTTTTTAAATCCATGCAGAATTACTCCTTGGTTTACCTTCAATATTCAATCTTTTTATACAGAAACATTATGAAAGGTAATTGTGAGCAAAATAAGGGGATATCTGCATGATTTAGCAAATTTTTGAAAATAAACTTGGGGAGAGTGCTTTCTCCCTTTAAACACTCTATGCCCAATGCCTTTTAACAGCACACAGTGATCATAAAGAAGCATACCAGCACCTCTACCCCTGAAAGTTGGAGGGGGGTGAGTGGGTTAAGCAGGACCTCCTCAATAACTTTCAAATAGCATTATTTTTGTGACAGAAGTCAAAGTAACAGACATTTCTTCCCCTGAAACCTCACCCATACTGTGATATTGGGACTGACAACTGCAGTTGCTTTCAACAACAACACATCAGTGCAACATCAACATGACATCAACACAAAACATCACTACATACCTCTTGAATCAGGATATTATGCTTTAGTTTCTTCCTTGCTTTCATTATCCTGACAATAGCAGCCTGCAGATATAGTTTCCGGTCCTCTTCCACTGCCACACGAGTCTGTTCAACCTCCTGAGAGAAAGAGACAGCCAAGGAGATATATTCCGTAAAACATTACTCATTTCACACTGTCACAGTTTACCATAGAGCAGAGAATGGTACACAGATCAACATAAACTACATGATATGTTTGGGAATCTAAAATGGAGGGGTCAAAATAGTAACTGGAAAGAGCAAGGTGAAATAGCCTCTGGCTGGTAGAAATAAGTCAGGACACAGAGGTTGAGCAAGAGGAAAATCACAGCCACAACTTGGAAACTAAATGGCACCAAACAGACACAATACAGGTCATCAAAGCCATTACAGCCCTTGGTGATGGTTATTTTTGAGGATCGTCAAAGAAAGCAAAGAAAGAAAAGCGCTAAAAAGCCAAGGTCTTTGGTGCCTCCACTTACTTTGAGTTATGAAGTGTAACTTTACATTAAACTTTTAAGATCAAACATATTTAAGCATCCCCCATGTCTTAAAATAGCCGTCTGAAAATAAATTAAGGGAGCAAGAAAAAATTAACCCAATTATGTCAAAATTGTTCTTTCATTTGCCCTATCATGAGAGTAAAGTGCCCTTAGCTCAACTGAAAAAAGTTGAATCAACCAAGCAGAAAAACAGGAAATATTGACAGTCACAGTGGTTATTGTGTTCAGCTTCACTGAAGAATGCTGTCACACTGCTTTCATTGTGCTGGTCACTGGACATTTCCTGAGTGGCTTCATGGGTGAATGCACACACAATACTCTACTGAACTTGGCTTAATCCAAGATACCCACCGTGTGCCTGCTATGACAGGGAGTACATTTTAAAAGTAGCTAAGGGCTGTTTCCCAGCATGATAAATTCTGGAATCTGAGTATTTCCAACACGATTCAACCATATCTATGAAATCACCTCTATATCATCTATGTGTAGTTTGAGCAGGCCAAGATGACAATTAATGTCATACATGTGTAATGCATTTTTCCCTGTAATCATAAGGTTTTCACCAATTTTATGATCATGAAGCTGATACAAATCAATATTGCTACACAAAGTTTGAGCACTGAACGATTCTTTGATCATGAATTCTTCAAGATGTTATCTGGTTTGTGATCTGTGATCAAATGCTGAATATGACTTTTAACTATTTTTTTTCTTTTTTTTTTGTTATTGCCCATCAGAGGATGTGGTCAGAAGATTGATTTGTTTATGACCCTGTGAATAACTTAAGTGCTTCTTTAAGACTATTTAGAATGAGTTTCACAAAGCACATGTACACAGTACAACTGCTCTCTTCAGGTATGCAATCATTATACACATCCAACAGGAATAACTTATTGGATCACATTTTGCTAACAAACTGATGAAACTGCCACACAAATGCAGAAAAATGTTGCAGGTTTCATGTTGATGTAAAAATAGAGTTTTCAACAATTTTGTGGTAAAGAACTCAAAAACTCAAAAACCTCAAAACTGCTAAATATTTACACACTATTACTATATGAATGCACTGAATAAAAGCTTTCCCCTACTATTTACCTGTGGAGTATCCTTTTGTATTGCAGCACTAATTTTAAATTTTGTCCTCTTGTTGGAGTAATTGAAGTTAAGTTTAAGGATTGTCTTTGGAACAATGTTGCCCTGTGGATGCAAAGAAAATATAAAGTACATAATATCAGTTTCCTGTTTATATACAGTTCAGAATACACAGTTTAGCGCCTCTCAAGTGGTGGACTGCAGGCCATTTGGATCACACATTATGTACTAAAAATGGCCCATGGAGCACGGAAGGAACCAAATATTTGGATATGAAAACAAAGCACTCCTTAACATTTTGGGTTCTATATTTTTTGTAAAGTAAAATCTAAAGTAAACACAGCCCTCGGACTTAAACAGTCGCGACACCCTAGCATATAGCTTTATGTAGTTTTTATTGTTACTTGGACTCCAGGCCAGGGCCCCATCCTACGCCCATTAAGTACACTGTCAAGTACTAGCTCACAGATGAACACCTTCAAGGTCCCCTTCTTCTTTTCTCAATCCAGAGCATACATAAGGCTTGCAGGTACCACTGACCCCAATCCTGCTCCTTGGATCACCATCTAGGGTTTCCATGTGGCAGGCTAGAGTGTATTCCCAGTTTTTAGCCATTTCTAAAAGGCAGGGGGGTGGAGGACCCCTTGCTCTGCACCACTGCCCAACAGATATGCTCAACAAAGACTTGACAAGGAAAAGACCTGAATACATTATATCTCACCTCTGGCTCTTGGTCTATCAACTTGACATCAACCAGAGATTGGACATTACGAGCACATTCCTTCTCGTTAATATTAGTGCTGGTTTGTATGTCACTAAATGCCAAGCTGTCAGTGTTGTTGTAGAGTAGAAGGATAGCCATCTGGAAGGTACTCACTGTTACAATATAAGACTTCTTTAAATGTGACATCTTTATTTCAGCTACAAGAAACACAAAAAGTAGAATTATTCCAATTACTCCTCACTACCAGTGATATAACAAAAGGGGGTGGGTGGGTGGGGGTGGGGGGATTTGCACCCACTAGGGTATTCACTCCCTTAAGCTCTCCTATGGCCTCTCATCACTCCAATCCTCACTTAAAGGTAACACTACACCCTTACACCAACCTAGTCAGTATACCTGATAAATGTACCTACCTCTACACTCTTTCTACTTGCAACATGCCACTTGTTTAAAACCCAATAGTCAGCTATGTGTTAATATATACAAACTGCATCCATTCAGCTTGGTGTAAGTATCAACTAAACATGCTTCACATACTTAGCTCTTTGTAAGTATTGCCTAAACATGTATCATATACTTAGCTCTGTGTAAGTATTGCCTAAACATGTATCATATACTTAGCTCTGTGTAAGTATGCCTAAACATTTACCACATACATAGCTGTGTGTAAGAGCATACCATAAACACATACCATTGTACTAAGCTCTGTGTAAGTATCTACAAAATATGTATCACATACTGAGCTATCTGTATCAACTAAATACAAATACACAAATAAACACATCAATGTACAAACCTGTAGCAAGATGATGAAGCCAGGTTAACCTTCTTCCAGGAAATTTATCTTTATAATATCCTTCAAACTAAGACGACAAGAAGAAATGAAGGATATGACTCATTAATGGGTGAGTTGCCATTTTACAAATGTATTGAGTTAACACACTAGTTGGGACAGGCACTTTCCAACGAACTCAATTAAGTTTTAAAAAAATTCAGAATTTGTAGGTCATGGATTCATAGACACAATAACATTTCAAGCTAATGTGAAAGTAAATAAAGTGAACTCCTGGTCCCTCAAAAAATCAAACTGAATCAAACTAAAGGCTTACATAATATATAAAAACAAAAACATTGTGTGAAAACAAGAGAGTGTATGTATATCATATATTGTGGATGGCATCCTGTGAATGAATTTGAAAGTTTTCTGGATAATGAAAACAACCAATCTAAGCACTGCTTTGATCATAAACACAAACGAAAGTTGAACCACACTTTCAAGCTACCATTGGTACTTCTTCTAAATGACTGAAGGCAAGCATCTTGGAAATAGCTACATTTTACAAAACCAAAATTAACAGTTTATCCTAATGGTGCTTGTGTCTCATATTAATGATTACTTCTGAATGAAAAAAAAAACAGGTCTGATTTTTAAACTTCCTCTAATCTGACTAGAGTACGCATGTCTAATCCGAAGATCAGTAGCCTTTTTACGACACAGACCTTTGCATTGGGGAAAGTACAATGACCTCATTGTTAAACTATGACCACACTTACCATTTGAACACTTCTTTCCAATTCTTGAGGTAAAGCAAAACTTGACGGAGTCTTAGGAGGTCCAAATGGCCAAGACCCAGTCTGCGAATGAAGAGACAAAGATTTGAATTATTTAAATCTTTTCTATTTTCATTTCAAAGGCGTTTTACACATTTTTAATTTTCATTTTTACATAAAAACAAGTGTATGATAATTCTGAGTTTGACATTTGAAAAAGATTTGATTGTCGCTGAAGACTTGCCAAAACATTAAAAAACTATTCTTTATGAACTAAATGGACTGCACGTAATTTATCACAATCTGATTGGTCAACATTCCTAACTCAGGGAACCTCCAAAAACAATCTGTAAAATCCCCATAAACTTGTCCATATTAAACAAAATGTAGTATGCTTTGTTCGTAATAAATACTTACAGTTAAAACATTGATGAAGAAATTAATGCCAAGTTCTACATTTTCCGCTTTGACAAAACTGGCAAATTTATTATTGAGATCCTCACAGACACCAAGATCCATGTACATGCGGTGAAGCTTAACTGTGAATTCGTAGCCACAAACCCTCTGTAACAAAACGAGACAGAACAAGTGACTTACGCACACATTTAGCATTTCAGCTAAAATCACGTATCATTTCCCCCTTATATCCCTGTGGTGAAGTAACATTCACTGTGAAATGGTAATTGTTAATGGACAAAAATGCTTTATTACACATTGGTTGCACCAAATGAGACAAGCTTCCTCACATGGTGTATGGCATGTCCCTGATTGGAAGGACTAGTTCTTATTTGTCAACCAATGACTGACTGGTTACGTTGATGTCTAATTACACATGCAGAGTTGTATGTGTAAGTGAGAGTATTGCCTGCTAAGTACATGGCATGAAGCAGAGCATTACTCTCTTTTAGCATTAAGTTCATATCATGGAATTCAATGAGCTGTTAGGAGTTTCATTGCTAAGAAGGACTGGCAACGAAAAGGAATACTACTTTACAGTAATACTAGCATAATTATGCATCAAGAAGGCAGAATTAACAGTTGAAGATTCCTAGTAAATGGTGCCATTAATGTTGATATTCTGACTGATGTCATTTCCCAACCCCTAAAGAGTGTTCTGCTCTGTTCCCTTCATCCATCACATGTTTATGCCACGTGAAACTTACAAATATAACAGGGTACATGCAGTAGCCCCATAAATATTACAGGGTACATGCAGTAGCCCCAATGTGAATAAGTATACCCTGGTACCCCAAACTCATGTATGGTTAATTTTCAAAATGTGAAAATGTTTTTGTTTTAATATTGTATTTGTTGATTCAAGTAGAACAGGTCCTTGCTTTACCTATATTTATGTTGAGAATCATAACAGACACTCCCAGTGGAAAGAAGTAAGTTTGTAAGATCTTATCTGATGCCTAAAAGTTCAGATGGGGGGACTGCTTATGCCTTTTGAGCACTTGCGTAAATATGATACTTAAGACATTTTTGGTTGGCAGGTCCGGTATCTGAAAAAGAATTTTTTTAACACCCACCCGCTGCAACTTAATTTTTGTTACAATTCTCTCAAGTATCCCACAGCTTCTGGATCACAATGAGGAGGGGGGATTCTGATGTTCCAAAAAACCTCCAACAAAATCCTGTCAACAAGACTGGATTTTAGAATAATGAGAACTCACCTTCAATTTATTTATCATAGATTCTTCAGCATACATTGATGTGGAGGCAGCATGTATCAGTCTCCTTGCTAGCATTCGGGCATAAAACTGAGAAAACAAGAGACAGATTTATGTTTTATTCCCCTTTTTAAATATACTACCCCAACTTTGTCTAAATTAAGAATTTAAGCTGGAATAAAGGAATTTCATTACCTTCCTAATCTACATTAAACCTTTTAAAAGGATCATGCAAAACATCTCCATGGAGAAAGTTGCGGGGACCTTCAGGGAAAGATTTGTACAAAGCATTCTTGCAATTCTTCTGTTCATAATTCCATGACATTTTCATGGATCATGTCCTGAATTTTTTTTAACAAAGTTTGAAATTCCATAACTTTTAAAGTCAGTTGGCTATTTTCTGAAACTTTCAATGTTTGGAAAATACAATTTTAGTCAAATGTTATGACTTTCCAGGCTCTCCATGCTCCGTAAATCCAAGAACAGTTTTCCCAAACTTTAAAAAATAAAACAAATGACTCTTGGTTTCATATACACACTAGCAGTGTATTCACCACTGAACCACTCACTGCAGCCTTATGAACGTACAGCAAATATCCAGTTATTTCTGCATGTACACACAAGTTTGTTTGTTTGCATTTATAGTTACGAACTTAAATGCACTGTGAACACACGCTGCAACACGATGGAACATAGAGCACGTGTATGATTTTCACTTTTCTAGGCCTTAGGGGCAACTTTCCTTAATGAAACACTCATAATTCGCTTTCTTTGTAAGACCATAAAGATTTCCAAACTTTTTCTAGGTTTGCACCATTTTGAGATTCTGCCTACTGCTTGGGAACTCCCAACCAACCCTGTTTACTTACCCAACCTGAACCAAACCTTGGAATATTGGTTAAATTCAGATGCCATGGCTACAATGCACCTATCAAGACTTACACATAAAGATAATGGAATTGACACTAAGCTTCTGCATTTTCACGACCAAGTCAAGTCATTTTAACGCGGTCAATACTCACCCTTTGAAAGACATCTTTATCATCTAGATATTTAAAGACCAGAATGCATTGCTCTAATTTATCCTCCAGCTCAGATTCTGTGCTTCCTTTAGAACTTTTCTTCAGGAAACTGTCACAATATTTAGCAAGCTGAAAAACAAAATTGAAGCTCTACATAACATCCTTTTATGGCAGTAAGAAGAAAATATATGAAACAAAGGACATAGATACCAACAAATATTACAGCAGGCTGCTTGTACTGTAATATGACTCATGAACTTCTAACTGTAGTTAGCAATCTTAAACTTAAAGGAATGGAAATAATTTTAAATTCTAGGCTCTTGCCCCATAACGAAGCAGTTGTAATGTTTTTGCAAAATCAAAACTAATGGCAAAATTTATTTGCTATCCTCTAATCCACTGTTGTTTTTATGCTGTTTCTCAATATGAGGTTTCCTCAGTCATGATTAATGAAGATCTTTCTCAAATTATGCAGGGTACCACAAACTGTTGACATAGTTTAGACTAAAACAACAGAACTTCTGCTCATTGATGTACTACAGAGAGAGGTCTAGTTTGCTTCCTACATAGTCAAGACTTAATTGTCATGAAATTCTTCTGTATTACTAACATGCAGTAACTGAATACTGTGTTCAACTTTAACAAGGTTGCCTATATTGAAGGAATAAATCCCATTTGGCAGATTGTTATTTGTGCATAAACCACTGAGACTTCAAATTTGGCAAAAAAAAAAAAATGGACAAGGCGAAGCCAAGTCCATTATTTTGCCAAATTTGGGGTTGAGACGGTTTATAAGCCAATAATAGCCCGACAAATGTGGTTCATTCCTATTCTACCACCAAAAATATGTGAAAAACTTTATTTTTATCAGTTTTTATGTTTACTGACCATGTGCTGTGAAATAACAGGTGGTTAAAATCAGAATGCAGGATTCTCAATAACAGATGGCTAGAGGTGGTAGAATCATTATTAAAGCTGCACTTATTGTGCTATCAGCAATAACGATTTTCCCAAGTGACTTTGTTACACATTGGACACAAATTAAATAATTATGCCTGTATGACGATAAATATTACTTTTTATTTTGTTACATTTGGGTTCCTAGTTTTGTTACATGTGGCCCCTACATAAGAAAAGCTAGGGAGTGTGTTAACTACCAGAATAAAGAGACTAATTTCCATCACTGACCATTGTAAAAAAGAAATAGATAGTACTCACCAATTCTGGAGACCGACACGGTGCCTTGCCCTGTTGACGATGGTTCACAACTGCTGCACATGCCTGAAGACACAAATGAGCATACATAATTAAACTGTTATAAGCATTAAAACTACATGAAAGTGATGGGCAATAAGCCCTTGCAGCAGCCAAAGTTTCCCACCACCCCCAACCCCATCCCAACCCCCTCCCAAATGATGCAGGGTGACAAAAATGCCAAATGTTATGGTATGCAACTTCCTCTCCTCCTAAATATTTGCCAGCAAAAACAAAAAGTCTTACAAAATAACCCTCTTACAGTATTTTTTGGTGATTCCTTCAGCGAAACTTTCAAAAACCATCCCCCTCCCCCCAAACTAAATACAACATGCACCCCAAGACTTTAACTGCAGATGCAAGAATAATTCAGGCCTGAAAGAGCAGTAGATTTGCATTGCTATTCATCAACCACAACAAGGAAGGAGCCAGAAAGGGCTTACCATGGATAAATTCAAGTCAGGTGGTATTAAATTTAACATTTTAGTTCAAATTTGAATTTTCATTCTCTACATGGTCATTTCCATTGAACTAGTTGTAGACAGTTATTGTATAAAAGACTCTCCTTCACCTGGTATGGAATCAAACCCCCTAGCCCCTGAGATGGCCACACATCTTTACATACTGCCTTCTTTTTACACCTGCAATGGCACCAGTTATATCTGTCTTTGAATACCTCTCATGCACTAGTCTGTTACAAATCACAAAAGCTACAAACTGAAAGGCAAACAATCCTCCAACCTTTTGAAACAGAATAAAAAAAAAAACACACACAAAAAAATGAACACACAACTTTCTCTTTTTTATGATTACTTGACTTTAAAAAGTGTTCGAACTACCTATTTCAAACTCTTCATGTTCTCT
This sequence comes from Holothuria leucospilota, assembly GCA_029531755.1. Taxonomy (NCBI): domain Eukaryota; kingdom Metazoa; phylum Echinodermata; class Holothuroidea; order Aspidochirotida; family Holothuriidae; genus Holothuria; species Holothuria leucospilota. The sequence goes on from CM055978.1 coordinate 43,152,342, forward strand.
TTTCTTGGTAACAAAAATCTGAAGAAATGTGAAATAGTTTTGAAGTTTTTATTTTCTGCAGAAGTCAGTTTAGAAAACTCTCAAGGATTATAAAGAGCATAAGGTTGATTCCCAAGCAAGACTATATCTGATTAGTATTGTTTTTCCAAGCCAATCACAAGTCTCTGAGAAAATATTGCTTACCTTGTCTAAAGACTTTTCAAAGGCTGTGTCACCTGAAAATGTTTCTTTGATCATTTGTGAATACTTGCGATGTAAACTAAGAATAGCTTCCACAAACTGAGTCGGCATCTGAAAGGGAAGAAAATATGTTAACATAATAGTAATAACAACACAGATGCCTTCGCAAGGTTGAAGGAAGTGCCCATGCTCACGCTAAACCACACTGGTCTGCACTTACATTTTGCAAGTATAGCTTGCAACCAGAGGAACTTTTATGGATTGTTACAAATGAGAGCAAATTAACCATCACAGAAAGTCTATTCTGACAGTTTATTGTCATTTCATGGGTGAAATAACTTTGTTTTTCTTTGTAACTTGTTTCACATTTTCTCTACACAAGGAAGTAAGTGAAGGAAAACTGTCTGATAGAATCTTACATTTTCTTCTTTCAAGCCTCTCAATTGATTCAGACCTGCAACAAATAAAAAAAACAAAACAAACAAATAAAAAAAATTCATTCATAAAATATTTCTGTAAAAGCACATTAAATATAAACTAATTTACAAAGCATAGCAAAGTGTTGTTACTGTTTTTTTAAGGGTTAACACATCTAACTGGTTCTTGACTAAAAACTGAAAGAATCAGCAAATTCAAAACTTATAATGAAAGATTCCTTGAACTTTCCTAGACAAGAATCGTACAGAAATGGAACAATGTAATTCCATGACTGTTGCATGACAACCTTTACTACAATTTTTCAATACCAATGCTTTCATGTTTTCTACATTTCCTGTGTTTAATTTCAACACTGTGATCAGTCACACACTGTAAATAATAGGGCTGTGAACGTGTAGCAAAATAAACGTTTAACCGCACAAATTCGCGATCGTTTAGCGATTAATCGCGATTACCTTATCACAACATAAAGACTGTGTGTTTTGATTGACGTGAGAAATAGGTCTATTCAAAATGAATTGGTAATACCCGTGAACCCCAAACATGATTCCTGTAAAGGCTTGTTTGTAGTCGAAACAGTAATTACAACATGATGACATACTACATACTATGTAGGGGCCAACATTATGCACTCTGCATTTACAGAGTATTCAGATGGATAGAAAACGGACAAAAAACAGGTTCTGCGATTAATCGCTTAGTACCTTGTACTAAACGTTTATTCCACATGCGATCATTAAGCGATTAATCGCTACACGGTCACAGCCCTAGAAAATAAAGGTACCTATGTGAACTATCAGCAACAAGATGGCTTCCATCTGTCCTCACAACCCTTACATCTAATCTCCCCCCCCCCTCCCTCTCTTTATTATAATGGTAGGTAACTCTTTTTTATGCATAGGAAGTGTAATATGTGTAATCCTCCGATAACTTTAATCTATTCTCAATACAAAAGCATGAAATCATGGATGACAAACTGCTCATCAAGTTAGAAGAAACACATATCACCTGATTATTGTGACCCTTTGATTTCACTTCTGCTTACTTCAAGTTCACTTTGGTTTGAAAATATGATCACTTCATTTGCTTATATACCTTCTAGAACCAAATGGGAACTGAACAAATCTTTCACCAGAATCATATATTTGGTTCTTCTTTGAAATATCAACAATAAATTTTAGCTTAAATCTTTCTTTAAAACCATTCCATTTCTTCAAAGTGCCTCTCATGATGTCCCATACCCCTCGTAATGTGAAACGTATTTCAAATATTTTGCTATCTTTTTTAGGCCTCTAACTCCAAATACATTTTTGTAATCCCTTCCACTGAGCTGACCGTAGCCAGGCGCGGTTTTACGGGGGGGCTTTGGGGGCTTAAGCCCCCCCAAAGTTCGCTCAAGCTCCACCAAAATTTTCAGAGGTTGTGTTATGCTATATTTGCGAGTACTGAGAAAAACAAAATTGTCCAATACACTTGTGCACATCTTGGTCCAGTGGAATTAGTTTGTCAAGGGAAACTGTCGTCTGTGTCTCGAAATCACATATTAGGTTCACGATTTCATACAATGGAAGTTGGGTCAGATAAGTAACAACTATGATAGTATGTACATACATGTAAATCAAGTAAAGGATTAACCATCTGTTGGAAGTTCAAAACGAGTCATTTCGTCGCTGATCTCGTCAAGCTATACTAGCCCTTTTAAGTCAAATCTACAGACCGAATCGTTATTCCCATTAATGTGAACAGGTCCAGTTGCTCGTATCTCTCAGTACGTTTGCTACATTCTTCCAAATAAAAAAAAAATATATGCCTGTATATACGTTACATCTACGTCATGGTCAGGGGCGGTGCCACTCAGGGGGAAGGGAGGCCTATCCCCCCTGTAATTTGCAGGAGAAGAGAAAAAGAGTAGGAAAAGAAGACGTGAAAGAGAAGAAAAGAGGAGGGCGGGGTAGGCCTATATCTGATCCATATAGTTAATTCAGGGCTTCCAAGAGGCCATATTCCGGTTTCTACCAGCCTTTAGATACGATTTTATAATGCACAAATGAAGGCAAATTTTCTTAATAGTTCGAGAATATTTCTGTGGACTCCACACACGTATTTTTGCGTAAAACTTTCCCCGACTAGAGGGCAGTAATGTATCCAAAAGGGGACTTCAGGAGGTTTGTTGATACATACCCTTAGACAAAAAAGGCTCCTCTTTCACCTAACCAAAAATATTAAGAATGTTTTGAACTCATATGATCGGGCCCAAAAATATCCCAAAGACAACACCATTTTTGCATCTAAGCAACCTTCAAGTAACCAAAATTTCTCAAAAGGGGAGGGTGACCCCTCCCCTTAGACCTATCCCCTAGAACAGCCCTCTTTTACCCAACCAAAATTAGAATTCACGAAGTTATGAACATTTGCCAGCCATATATCAGTCAAAACTGTCCCGAAGACCGCACCATTTTGCATCTTAGCAACCTTAAAGTAACCAAAATTTCTCACAGGAGAGGGAAACACCCCTTCCTTTAGACCTCTCTTCTAGGACCGCCCTCTTTCCCCCAACCAAAAATTAGAATTCACAAAATTATGAACATTTTCCAGCCATATATATCAGTCAAAAAAGAACCCTAAGACCCCACCATTTTGCATGTTAGCAACCCTAAATTAGCAAAAATTTCTCAAAGGGAGGGGAACACCCTTCCCCTTAGACCTCTCCCCTAAGAAGGCCCTCTTTCCCCCAACCAAAAATTAGAATTCACAAAGTTATGAACATTTTCCAGTCATATAGTCAAAAAATTACGCAAAGAACACACCATTTTGCATCCTTAAATTAGCAAAAATTTCTCAAAGGGAGGGGAACACCCTTCCCCTTAGACCTCTCCCCTAAGAAGGCCCTGTTTCCCCCAACCAAAAATTAGAATTCACAAAGTTATGAACATTTTCCAGTCATATAGTCAAAAAATTACCCAAAGAACGCACCATTTTGCATCTTAGCAACCTTAAATTAGCAAAAATTTCTCAGAGGAAGGGGACTCCCCTCCCCTTAGACCCCTCCCCCACGACGGCAATCACTCAACCCATGTCCCCTATCAAAATAACCTTGTGCCGTCCCTGGTTATGGTACTGTTTTTATTATCATTGGTTTCAGCGTGCGCGTGACCGATTTACATATTTGAGAGAAAATTTTATGATTCTTCAGTTTCAAGTCCCCCCTAAGCCCCCCCCCCAAAAGTCTCGATCTAGAATCGCGCCTGACCGTAGCATGAAATCATTGCTAAAATATATAAATCCAGTGTTCTCCACTAAGTGGAGTGCTGCATCCATACAAAATTTGCAGAGGGTGCTCAGCACCCAGACAAAAAATGTACCACCCAGAAAGAAATTAACAATTTAAAACCTTTAAAACAGAGCAAACAGCAATAATTTCAGTGTGAACATTGAGTAATGATAATCAGAAACATACTTGGTCATCAAAGAAGGCATTACTTAATTTATCATCTATTTTAGCATTTTTCAAAGAGAGCACCCCCTCTCTTCATAGACAGCAATCACTATTAACCTTTAACCTTTGGAGCACCCGGACAAAAATTAAATCAGCGGAGAATACTGTTAATCTAACCAAAATACTGCAATTGCCTGCTCTAATGACCAACTCACCAGTTTCTTTGATGTGGTCTTCAAATTCTTTTGTCATGTGTTTAAGGCCGTCAGGAACTGATTTCAATAGCTGATACATCCTGAATAAATCTAGATAGGGTATAATAACATTAACCACAAATATTTCAAAGCAAATAAGGGCATTTTATTCCTTTTTTTAATGATACACATTGAAAAGAAAATGCAAAACTTTAACCACGCTAATGAAAACAGACCCTGCTTTAGTATAAACAAACAGCATAGAATGAGTCAGTAAGGGAAGAGTCTAATTACATTTCCCATCCTCAAGGCCTGTGTGCTCCTTAGCTCTTAGTAACCTTGAGATTAATGACTCTTCATACCTCTTTCCCCAGAATGGTTGTGATTGGTTAAAAGTTTTGCATAGACATGAAAAACCTATCCAGAGTTTCTAAGGATGAGGCCTGATGAGTTGAGTGAATGGTGTGCAATGCAAAGCAATTTGATAAATATGCTAAATTATGTGTATGAATAGAATTTTCCATGCAGACTCAGCATCTACTTTTTGCCAGATTAAGAGGTGAGGGGGGATGGCCTTCCCCTCTTCCACACCACCTTTGCCCCTTTCCTGTCAAAGTGCTAACATTGTTTACCTTGTAATTTCTCATCCCCGACCATTTGATGACATTCTGCATTGAGGAAGTCTAACAAATCTGCTACCATCCTCTGACCACATTCATGTTGAACTTTAGGGTAAGATGTGTGATGTAAAAACTTATGACTGCGAAGGTTTTCTTCTTGCAAATATTGCAAGACCTGCAAGATAACAAAACATCAAAATATGTATTCCAGGTTCAGACTTGTTATTTAATTAATGAATCAAGTTCTAAATGACACATCAATGCTCCAGAGATAAAGCTAATCACCATTTTCACAGCTCCAGCAGACAACTTTTGCTCATGAATGATTTATTGACCCAACAGACATGCTTCCTGACTCTAAACTTCTGGACTAGAAGGTTAAGCGGTGATTTAATTGGCCCAGGCAACTGTTAAAACTTTTGGGTGATTGGAAAGTGCCAAAATCTGCAAAAGAGTAATGCAACCATAGACAACCCCCTCACCCTCCTCATTCTCAACAAAGTAGTTACATACACAAACTGAACTTATGATATGCCTCCTCTCCAGGTGAAGCAGGACAGTAATTATAGAGATGGGTATGCCAACACTAAGTATGCTGTAGTGGCATCACAGATGGATGCTAGGATATGAGCAGCAGGCTTCAGATACAGACTTACTAAAGAGACAGTAATCAGTCCAGGAGTGGTTGGATAGTTTTCAGATACATGAACTTTTTCTTAAGAATGGTATCAAATACCCCACAAACTGGTCCATGAACTTGACTATCTACAGACAATGGAAGTATCATATACCACACAAATTGGTCCATGAACTCAACTATGCAGAAACAATGACAGTATCATATACCCCACCAACTGACTATGAACTCAACTCACCAGAGACAATGACAGTATATCCCACAAACTGACTATGAATTCAACTATCTAGAGACAATGGTAGTATCACAACTGCTCCATGAACTTAAATATTTAGAGACAATGACAGTATCACATACCCTACCAACTGATCCATAATCTTAACTATCCAGAGGCAATGACAGTAACATATACCACACAAACTAATCCGTGAACTCAACTATCCAGAGACAACAGACATGAGTATACAATGTACAGTTTGCCTCAAGTATTAAACATGTATCTATTAGTTGCAGATCCAATCTTTTGACTTACATACCTAAATGTGTCATCAGATTTATCAAACCTGAATTAACACTCAACCTCCTGTTTGGTCTTGTTCCTTCCTTAAAATCATGTTGCCGTATCATCCTTTTAATGCCAGCAAAGTGACTTTTGGCACATCATGTTATTAAAGTGCTTTTTTGGCAGTTTTTTGCAGTTGAACAACATGTGTCGCCCGTCATTCTAAGATATCAGTTTGTGTGATAGATGAACGTCTTTTCCAGTACATATATCTTAGAACTAACTGGTTAAAACTAGTTCATCACTAAACTGCCACATATTGAACTGTCACTGAAATAAAGCAAACTTACCTTCTCCATATACTGGGAACAATTAAGTGTCTCTAGTAAGGTTGAGGCTTCTTGCTTATAGTGTTCTCCAGTTTTCTCCAAGAACCTCTGCTCAAAAACATCTTGATATAACTAGGGAGAGAGAAGACAGTTGAGAAACAAAATTAAGTAACAAAACAGTTAAGCACATGGTGTGCTCTTAACTCTTACTGCTTTACATCATACAGCAGACCCGAGTAATATAAAGGGATTTTAAGGTTACAACTTCTTAAACTTCAGCAATTACTAAAGGTACCAATTTTACACTTGGACTGGCCAAGTGTTAATAATCCCTTCTCGACTGGCAATAATGATAACGGCAAGTGCATGCCAAGGTGTTAGGTAAAAGTGCTGATAGTTCACCCTTTCCTTTGTATTAATTAATCGAACAGCTCTTCCATAATTACAACAATTAATGGGTTGCAGCTATGACATCATCCCTGTCATTCTCTTTATTGCCATAATACAGCCATAACCAATCTTTCAAAGTTTTGACACAAGTTCAATTGATAAATAACATTTATAGAGAACATTGTGAGAAAACCATCTCTGTGCTAATGCAATATTTGCTGACAAACTGTTTAAGTGATATTTTTGCTAGGTCAAGATATGTTTAAACAGCAGATCATGTGTAGTGCTTGTAGTTGAGTAATCACAACTTAACTTTTGAGAGCAATTACTCTCACATTTTAAAGAGTAATAACAAATACTTGCAATTAGTGACTAATGGCAGTATCATGCAACAACAGATTCATAGCATCATAAACATGTATACAGTGTGTAACCCTGCAAACACAACTGTGCTAGTTACAGTAGTATCTCTATGATTAATTTCAATTCCAAAGTATTCACTGTTCATAGTGCTGTGCTGCTTGTGTTCATATGTTAATAAGTAACACATTCTGAGAGCAACTGTGAATAACCCCTAAGACCACTCACACTTCATGGTCTTACTGAGCAGTGATCAGTGTATCTTGATGAAATGGGAAACTTCTGTTTAATTGGCCAGACAAGGGTTGACAGCTCTGGGGTATTTCTCTCAGAAGGGGCAAACAGTTTTTGTAATGTAACATTGGTAGGGGAATGTACACACTATTAACTGAATACTAGCACATATAGACAGCAACAGGGCAATAGATGCTGGAAATGCTTTAAAAATACAAACCACTTTCATTCACAGATTGAAAAACTTCTCTACAATCTTACATTCCTGCCTTCTTACTCACAGGTTCCTCACATGATAAAACCAATATAAACATATTAAAGGCAAACCACTAAGCAATATGTTTCAACAGTTTCCTAACAAAGCCTTGTTAACTTCCTCACATGGTCCTCACAAATTTGTCCCTCACATGTTCCTCACAGGTCCCTCATACGATTAAAACATGTACCATTGGACATAAATAGCTAACAAGACAACATCATCCTCACTCTACTTTCTCACAGATGTGATGAGCACCAAATCAAATGCCAAGGTATATTAAAGGCAAACCAAATGGCAAGCTGCCATCTAAGAAGGATTACAAGAACAACCTCCTCATTACAAATCCCTAAACAACCTTTTGCAGGATTCTCACATAGCAAACCAGAAAGCCTAAAGGCTTGGCAATTCCTTGCCGAATGGGGATGCTTTGTTGCACTGAGGTTTATTACTCAAATTTACAAGTATTACATGTATCCAACACCCGTCTTGAAATGTCGTGTTGTTCAGTGCATTTGGTCTTTGACGTCAGATGACCTCAAATGAACTCTGACCTCCAAAGGATCTTAGATCTAGAAAATTCCTGGGAAATTTTGCTGGTGACTCCAGATGACACTCTTGGAAATTTTAGGGAAATTTTGGTTTGTGACCTTTAGTGGCCCCAGATGACACTCTTGGGAATTCTTGCTTTTTTACATCTGGTGACCCCATGACAATCTTGGGAATTGTTGGGGAATGTTGCTTTTTGACCTCTGATGACCTCAGACGACCTCTGACCTCAACCAAAAACAATGGAGTTCTTTCTCTCAACATGACAAATCAATATACCATGTATGAAAATGTCCTTCATTCCTACCTTGAAATATCGTGATTACAAGGTTTTCAGTCTTTGACCTCCAGACACCTCAAATGACCTTTGACCTTCACCAAAAACAATAGGGGTCTTCCTCTCCACATGACAAATCTACATACCAAATATGAAAAGTGTCTATCATTGCTATCTTGAGATATCATGATTACAAGCGATTTACAAGGTTTTCACAGTTTTACATCCAGTGACCTCGATGACCTTTGACCTCTACCACAAACAATAGGGTTCTTCTTCTCAACATGAAAAATTTATATACCAAAAAGTGTTGGTCACTGCCATCTTGAGACTGAGTGTTTACAAGGCCGTTTATGAGGTTTTTGCAGGTTAACCTCCGGTGACCTCAAATGACCTTTGACCTCTACCAAAAACAGTAGGCTTCTTCCTCTTGACATGACAAATCTGTATACCAAATATTGAGAAAACTTGAGAAATCATGATTACAAGGTTTTCGGTCTTTTACTTCCAGTGACCTCAAGTGACCTTAAGTGACCTTTGACCTTTACCAAAAACAATGGGGTTCTTCCTCTGAAGATGTCAAATCTATATACCAAATATGAAAAGTGTCGGTCATTGCTATCTCGAGACATCGTGTTTACAAGCCGTTTACGAGGCTTTCGCAGTTTAACCTCTGGCGACCTCAGATGACCTTTGAACTCTATTAAAAACAATAGGGTTCTTCCTCTCAACATGACAAATCCATATACCAAATACGAAAAGTGTCGATCATCCCTATCTCAAGGTGTCGTGATTACAAGGTTTTCGGTTTTTTACCTCTGGTGACCTCAGATGACCTTTGACCTCCTCCAAAAACAATAGGGTTCTTCCTCTCAACATGAAAATTCTATATAACACATATGACAAGTGTTGGTCATTCCTATCTTGAGATACCACGATTACAAGCAGCATCACAAACACACACACACACACACACACACAACATCACCGTCGCATAGATTCCTTGCCGACCTATGGCAAGGAATCAATAAAACAAACATGCAAGTATATTTAGGGATAAGCTAATATCAGTAAGAGATAAAAATTTGAAGACAACAGAAACTCTTGTTATCCCATGTTGCTACTATTTTCTTCTAACTTTCTTGCAATACCTTCAAAATAAACCTAAAACTACAGAATCTTAGAAAATATGAGGCAAACTGATAGGCACACACCACTTCATGATAAATTCAATAGTTACTATTACCCCATCCACTGTTCTTCTCCTATTGGTTAAATGCACTATGACTAATAGTGTGAGACACACACCCAAGGTATTCTATCAACCAACAAATGAGTCATGCTTTCCTCTCACCAAAAATTTGGGCAACTGAACCATATTCCACCTACGTTTTACCTACTATCCTCTAAGGGTCCATTATACAGTTATGCGTGTCAAACAAACAGTAGCCTCACCTTTAACTGGTTCTTGGTTTTATAACGTTCCACTTCCACCAACGAATTGATCACACTGTGCAGCATGTTACTTTTTGTCCCCTCACCGCGACGATCTCTGTGAAAGGTAAGAAGGATAAATGTCAAAGTGGGCTCCAAAAATACTGAAAAAAGGGCCACTGAGGTACAGAATAACTGCTGATATCATATTCCACATGAAGGTAAGTATTTCTGAGTCCAAGTATAAATCCACAAATCCTGAGCAAAGATAGGTGTGCTTCATTCTTGACACACATGAGAAATCACACAAGAATTGAAGAATTGGCACAGCAGGTAATACCTCCAGGAAAACACGTAAAATAAAATTTGCCCATTTTGTCAAAAATTTTTATTGTGTGGAGCATTTCAGAGTTAATCATGTTTGGGGACAGTCAATCAGTCGTGCTGACAGACTACTTCTTTCAAGAGATTTATGCTGGTTTGGGGTTAAGCTGAACAGACTAATAGAAGAACAGAAAAATGAGAGTAACCCCAAAAGTATCAGGTTGGCCCAGGGGCCTAAAACGGTTCACAACCTCTACTGATAAACCTTGGTGAGACTGTCATAGTTGAAAGTTTGCCATACCCCAGGCCAAAGAAATTAAACCTGACCAGAGTAATTGATCCAACATTTGTACATCATTTTCACAAGCATACCAAATGTCTAACTGAGGAGGGGGGTGAGGTATGGTAGGTCAAGGAAACATATACTTTTTCAAAGTGTAGTAAATGGTGATGGTTCTTTGCCCCAAAACATCTTTCACAGCTTTCTGAGTCCTGTCTGAAAGGAATGAAGCTGTTGAAGGTTTGAAAACAACATGTTTTGTACCCTTTAGAAAATTATGAAGAAAATGGATTGACACTGATAAATCTTTGCCATTGTTTGAAGTAATGTGGCATTTTATCCCTAGTGGTAGGTATGAGATTTACATAATATGGTCAGTTAGTTTGAGAACAAAAGATCTCGTGTGTGCAAGTACACAGTGTATAAAAGAAAGGGTGTAGCACATGTTACTCTATGGATTCTGGTATCATAGTCATGTATGTATGTGAGGACAACATGAAAGAGCTTAAAAAGTACATCTTTAAGTTGGGTGACCACAAAGTCAAGACTGTTCCTATAATGTGGAAATCTTTTAGAATTCAGAAGGTCACTTTAGATGGAAGAAAGATAGATCACTCTTGAATGAAATGCTTTATACCTCACACTAAGAGCCAGCCAGCCTTGAACTACCAACATCAAAAATACTATGCCCAATCGCTTCCAGTGCAACGCCTAAATCCACCATACAAGACACAAACAACTTTTTTTTTTATTTTTTTTATTTTTTTTTGTTTTGTTTTCCATAGGCCAGCCAAGAAGCTATCTACAAGATGAGTTCCTACCTCCCTCCTCCATAACAAATTTTCTTACAAAGTAAGGCATTTGATTGTCTAAATCTTAATTTTACTCATAGTTTAAATCTGCCAGTCGTAGCATATAAGCTTTCTAACATAAAACAAAATTTCACAAAGAGGAGGTGTCCCCCTCAATTTCAACCCTTCCACGTAATGGTTGTACAGGAAGCAAAACACTGAAAATGGCAGTCCAGAACCATCTCCTAAACCCTTTCACTGCCATACTGAACTTTCCTATTGTACACTGTACAGCCAGACAGGTTTGCATAATTCTTGAAATCATTCGACCATCTATTTAAAATATAAGATAGTTTGTTGCCTAAAAAGAATTTGAAGTTCAAATGAAGATAGAAAATGTAGGAAATAATTGTCCCTATCAGGTGAGGTTGTTAATAATCCATTTTGCCATGAAAAATCATCCTGCATATTGACAGAGCCCAAATCGTCATCCAATATTTTTGGGGACGTATCACCTGAAACAGTTTCGTGTTCTTTGTCTTCCAAGCCACCAGTAGAGCCTCTTCCACTTTTTCACAAATACACACTGCTGGGTCTGACTTTCTCCAGGGTATGGCCATTTTGTTTGCTTTGTAAATTGTCACCAGTTGAAGGTATGAAAAAATTTCCAATAGCACTACCTTCACAAATTACATGTTGAAGATGTATAGAAAGCGACACCAACTCCTGGGGGTAAATACTTAGCTAGCCGAGCCGTTTCAAGCGCAGTAAGTTCGATACATAATAGTAAGTAAGTGGCCGTCAACGGAACATTAGCCTGATACGTAATATTATGTAGCTGGCTGTGAAAAGGTTAAAGAGTCCTTACTTTTCAATTTCTGACAGAAGCAACACTTGCAAGTTCTTCTTCAATGGCTTGATCATATACTTCTTCCATATATCTAGGGCCAGCTGGAAGAGACAAAAAGGTTTCAATCCATAAAAAGTTTTAATTAATTAAATTTAAAAAAAAAAAGTGAAACACATCACAATGACTACAGCTCCATGCTGAAATTACAGTTTGGATGCAGGTCATGAGGCTAATAGCTAATTCACTTGAGTTACGTAATTAATCAAAGCTTCAGTACAAGGCTTTGACCTGACAGCTGTAGCTCCAAGCTGGTTTGAGTTTGTTGCCACTGATCCAACACTGAGTGTTTAATGTACCCACACTATGGAATAATTAGGTTTGGGCAACTGAAATAAGTTTTAAGCCACGTACTTGTGGTCTTTTAGTAGTCACAACTCTGAATACAGTAGCAACTTCTACAATGACACCTAACTAAAACAACATATCCTCATCAGTGGTGATCACTGGCCAACCAACCAGTTTTACAGTTAGACAATGTTAAGCCTACACTTCAAGTGTTTTAAAAGTTTCGATGGCTGAGGTGTCGTATTGCCAATGTTGAAAAATTTTCCCAGTCAACCTGAAGGAAAACTTGTGATGGAATCAATGAAAAGACCAATAGAGCCAGTTGTTTCAATGCTTTACCCAAAATGGCCAAGGAACACAATATTTAACCTAAAAAGTGATCTTTTTGCATGTTTATATCATTGAAACTTTGATTGGGGTAACCTGCCCTAGCCTAGTTATAATCAATGCAGGTTAGTAACTGAAATGTAACAAAAACAGCAAAAGAGAGCACAACATTAAACTCAACATGAAAGACCTCCCATAGCTAAAGAGTCTTTGACTGTGTATACTGTGTGCTAATGCTGTTGTAGGATGAAGCCATGGAGGCTATGTATGCAAGATCTAGCAGCTTACCTCGGACAAAATGTAACACATTTTAAAGACATCACTGTTGGGAGAATCCTCTTATGGTTTGAAGGGGTCCAAATTCCCACTGTTCCGCTGTTCCGAGAACAGTGCTTTTAGTGCCGGAACAGCAACTTTTCAAAATCCACTGTTCCGTGGAACAGTGTTTTTCCACAAGAAGCAAAGTGCATATAAATATACGCACATGCTAATCTCTGATAAAGTAATGACGCCGTGAATATAAAAAATCCCCGTAAATTTTGGCTTAAGTATGAAATGCAATCTCGTTCCACCATTATCAATTTAAGTCGGTTACACTTGCACGTGTTATTCCCTATGCTGCATGGTACAGTACTGTGTAAATGCACATACTGAAGTTTTACTACCAAACGCAGAAAAACTTTTAGTATGTACAGTATGTCATTTATTGCCCTGCAAGCAAAGGTCATCTCGCATCACCCCTTGTCTTGCGTGGTATGTTCCAAATGACCTCTTGACTATTCATTGATATTCCCTCCACTTTATTGTGCTTTTAGGGGTTTTGTATTAATATTCCCTCCAAGCTAGCAACTAAGCACCGAAACTTGAAACGACTAAAAGCAATACTGCTGATATCTCGCAACCAAAGTCAGAAGGTCCTAAGTGTTCGTTTTTCCTTGCAAGATCTTCCCATTAACTTACTGTGTGGAATGATACTTGAATCAAGGTTATGGTGAAGGATACCACTAGAACAATTTCACGTAAATTTGCTGCAAGAAAATAACAACAGTATGTGCACTCATATGCTGGAGAACCCACTCATTGCTTTGCTATAGCAATAAACCGCAATGCAAAGGATGAATCAACAAAAATATTCCTTTACTGTGGAACTTTTTTGCTCTCACTCAAATCCCACTTGCCTTGCTTGCTGTGCGTTCTGCATCAATTTTGAGTGTATGTCATCCTACAGTAAGTTTTGGGACACTGCAATGCTAGGTCTCGGGACAATGCAAGATTACTGGTGATAAATTTGTGCTTAAAAAATAAGAAGCAAAAGAAAATCAGGATATCCCACTGGGTAATCCCTACTGCAGGCGAAAATTCACCCTCCCCATGTTACGGTCAAGTCATGCAGTCATACCACTCGAATGCAGTAGACAGCAATTTGCACCTCTGCAGTTTGCACGTGTGCACGAACTGTACATATGCCGAGGTACTGTGCTCTGGAACAGTAAAATCTGATCTGGAACAGTAATTTTGGAAAAAGCGCTGTTCCATGGAACAGCAGCAAAAAATTTATATTTCGACCCCTGGGTTTGCTACGAAAGCATAATTATAGTTTCCTGAAAGGGTAATCTTTGCAGTTATTTCCATATGACATTTTCAGAAACAAGGTTGACATAAACTTTTCTGGATTTGTACCTTTTAGAAATGTATATATCTGGAACCTACCTATATTGCAGAGTCATCAGCTTTTTACATGCTATTTCTGTTACACACTCACCTCTCCAATGTCCATTCTCTGTTCATCCAAGAGTTCAAATGGAAAGGCACCAAAATTTCTATCTGCTTCACTGAGTTTCCTCAGATGATCATTCAGGTACCTGAAATATTTATAACCAAATGTAGCCCCCATTCAGACATAGCTTTTGCTTCAAATGTTAGACACATCATTATTGGGCACTTTTGGAACCTTTAAAAGGATTGGAATCAGGGCCTAAATATATTTTGGATAGGACAGAGGCTAGAGAGAACTAAATGTAAGCATTGTGGTGAAAAAACTTGCATTCAGTTACAATGGTTGATTTTAGGGATATTGGCAACTGGTACATTTTCAACCAAAAAAAGGGACTTAAAGCAAGCAGGTAAGATGTCATAACTGCAAAAAGATACACAACTGTGTACCTTCTAAAATTTCAATCCAATTATAGGTTAAAAATTGTTCAAAAATGTGTAAAACTATGGTATCACAACTACTTGGTGTATATGCATTGGCAACCATCACTCCAAATGCAATCTAAACAATTTCACTGATATGCCATTACATTTGCAGACACTCATACCACAGGTACTGTAGGATTTAAAATTGACAAATCAGTCACTCACACAGTATAAGCTGCCCTTAATCAATCTAATTAAAATGCGATCAAGTAATTTCACCTATTCTTCATCTCTTGCACTGGTCTTCAAAAAGTTTTCTGATTCCTACAGTAAAATTACAATACTGATAACGACAATGATAAATAATGGCTATGACAATGATTACAACACATACTACTGTTAGTACAGTACAGAATCCAAACTTTACAAAATTGGAAGTCGACTTTTACAAAATATAAATCTCTGCAAATTCATTATCCAATCATACAATTTTTTATTAAATTTCAGTTCTTTTCAATAAAATTTTTTCATTAAGTCAGACAACATTATTACAAGTTCACACTGCAGGCAAATAACAGGTGCTGTAGTTTTACCACACTACAGAGTTACCACAGCATCAAGTGGTTGTTATACTTAGTACTTAGTGTTCCAAATGCAAACATGGTTAATCACGTTTCTGAAAACTGCATCCTGAATTATATGACTAAAGAATACCCTCTTGATGCTACATCATACTGATGTCTACAAAGTTAATTTCAATGTTTCAAATTTTCAATATGAGAGTGGCTTTGACATCAGCACTGGAATAGACGAGTTGGGAAATGTTTCCACGCAATGAAATATGGGAATGGGTCAAAGGTGAAGTGTACCACGCTTACAGTGTCCCAGCGCGGGTGTTGCATGCTGAGCATGCAGAGCCACCACGGACTTCTTGTATTGAAGTCCGTGGGAGCTACTAACACACATTGCCCGTTGTCATATTACACTTGACCTTGTGACCCGACCGGAAGTACCGAATTTCCCAACCCATCTATTGGTTTGGCACAGAGTTACGATTATTAAGCCCAGTCTATACTTCCAAATTTTCTCATGCTATAAAGCTATAAGAACTGTACATAAAGGCCATCCCTTGCTCTCCCGATCCAATCACAGACATAGTTCAGAATTGAACAGCTTTCAACTTTCATAGCTTTTTACCAACATACTAAAGTATGAATCTGCCTTTAATGTTG
This sequence comes from Holothuria leucospilota, assembly GCA_029531755.1. Lineage (NCBI taxonomy): Eukaryota > Metazoa > Echinodermata > Holothuroidea > Aspidochirotida > Holothuriidae > Holothuria > Holothuria leucospilota. Next base: position 43,168,466 of record CM055978.1, read on the forward strand.
CAGCCATACCTGTAGAGAAAATCCATGTAAGTGGCTCCCTTGCTGTATCGAGACCAATTCTCCTCATAGCACTTCAACAACATGTCTTCATTTTCCAAAACGTTCTGTAGATGAACACAGGGGTTTAATATCTTACATTAATACACAATGAAATTTATTTTGTACACAGGCTGTGATAACTTACTAAGCATGAAACAATGAGGTACACATAGCAGTATTTTGGTGTTTTTAAAATCTAAGGATAAACAAATTTCAGACATGTCAAAAGTGCTGTGAAAGAATCTTCACACAAAATTGTTTTCTGAAAAACTATTTACCACACTTGCAACTGATTTTCAGATGAGTTGGCACTGATACTGGCCTACAGATCAAATTTCAAAGGCATTCACTTTATTGTGAGAGCTAATAATAACCACATCTTGACAGAAATTTCTAACCTGATATAGTTCCTTGACATGACTTTCCAAGAAGGCCCTGGTTTCATCATAAAGTCTGTCGCTGTAGTTATCTGGGATGGCAACACAGATGAAGTACACATCACTATACAACCAGTTAAAGAACACAGCAAATTACTTTATTATATATCATCAAACTATAAAATAGCAAAAACAGAACAGCATCATGATATATCTTGTTCTCTTTTACCAGGTAATGACTATTTCCATGTTTCATAACAGAGTCCAATCAAAACTGAGCCATTTTAGGTTTCCCAGGAAGGCAAATTACTTTCAAGTTCCAGCAGGGTCCCTGCACTTTAAGGACCATACAATTTCATGAATTTTCTATGACCTATTTATGACCAAATTATGAAGAATTTTTACTTCTCTTATGGTTATAAAAATCTGACATAATTAGAATTGTACATTTAGGAGCCTTATTGAACCTATCATTACAAAATCCCATTCCTTCAGTCATTTTAACAACATTCTGGGACTTTTCCAGGCCTGGAAAGTGAAAGTAAAGTTCCAGACTTTTTCCAGGCTGCAGGAGCTCTATTCTAGCCCATCCTCCAATTTATACATCTTTGGCACCTTTCAGACACAGGCAAGAAATATACCACTGTGTGTGATGAAAGTTTAACTCATATATACATCTCACATTTCATGGATCTGCACATATCAATCAAAGTGTAGTCACCATTAATGATATCAAATAACTTGATATTATAAAACATATTTTGCATGACACAAGAACTATTTGCAAAAGTTGAAAGCAAAGGGATACAAAGATATTTCATTTCTACACAGACCAAGAAATTTGAAATTTTTTCTTCTAGCTAGAAAGGCACCAGCTGAAAACTTTTGCACAAACTGTAAGCTTTTATCACAGAAAATAACTTCACATACTTTTCTTTTTGATGCATGCCTTGTAACTAAAGGAAAATCATTCATGAATGTGTTCTTCCACAAATTTAATTCCAAAATTTCATCATACTTTTCATCAGTTCTGAATGATCAATCAACTCACACAACCAATTCTATTTTTTGGTTTTAATTTACTTAACACAAGGACTTTACAGTGGAGTGAGGAATGCACTTACAGTGGCAATTGAATGAATCACTTACACTAACCACAGGCATTGTAAGTCAGTGATGGATCATTGGCAATGACAGTGTGACCTACACGAACATCAATGTACCAATACTGTCATTCACCAAAGTGACTAAGGAGTGAGTCACTTTACTTCAGATGTCAGTCACATAAGTGCTTACCTTAGGTGAGTCAATGTGAGTCAGCAGTTAAACTCAGTGCAGAAGTGTATACACATTGTCAGACGTTTCAGTGACTTACATATCAGTCAAAACTACAGTGTGTCTCTTATGTGACTCAGGGGTGTGTCACTATACATATTAGATGTTAGTCACATAAGTGACTGAGGAGTGTGGCAATGTACACACTTAAAATGTGCAACGACTGACATGCGTGGGGTTAGTAGGATGAGTCTTTCAATTGATAAGTGCATTACTTGCTACAGATGAACTCATGGGTCAAAACTGTTTGTAAAACACTGAGTACAAAATCTGAAACACACAGGAACAGAAATTAAATAAATCTTTGTGAAAGATATATTTCTAAGTTATGCAGGTTTCTGTTTATTTATTTGTTGACTGACTGATTGATTGATTGATTTTATTCAGATTAGGAGTTTCTGTTGTACAACTGACTGATTCAGCAACTTAAAATGTGTGGCAACCTCCTAAAGACGATTATTTTCTCTGCAGAATAGTCAAACTCAGGTGCAGGAATTCCACAATCACACAAAGGTGTGTGAAACTGGTATATATAGAGTACAAAGATGCAATATAAAACCAGCTAAGCAGGTGAGGACTAAAATGACAGCTGCTCAGGAACCCAATAACTCTTATCCCTAACATGCATGTGTACAGTCAAGAGGAGCCTGGTTGACTTAATGATTTTAAGACAAAACTTTCATGAGCAGAACTACTGTATCAACAGGGTCACTTAGGCCAGGAAATGTTTTGAAGGACCCTTGTATGGTCTCTGCACAAATTTCAAATATTTTTAATGCCAACTAGGCCACTTCATGATGACTGGGTCACTGGCCAAGGGCAAAATTAAGTGAAAGCCAGGAGCTGCCTGGCCCCTGATCCCTACCAAAGGGTCCTGTAATACAACAAAAGATATTACAAGTACAGGGTAGCCACTTCTTTTGGCATTTAGTAGCACCAGGTATCTTTTAAATCCCTAAGTGTTATTTACATGGTTCTAATTGGTTGCAATCTCCTAATAAACCACAAGTGACTCCTGGTTTCACACAAATACCAGCAGACACCTTTGAGCTGAACGTGGCTCCTGGTTCAGTTGACTTAAACGGAATCCTTCCCTGGGGCAGGCTTCCCTGTTCCCTATCCTTTTAAGTCTTAGTCTAAACCAGGGTTCAAAATTCCTGAATGTTGATAACTAGCCCACAGGGTATTTACAATCTTATTCCACTAGCCTGAAGGACATTTCCAATAGCCCCAAAAGGCATAAGTATCTATTCCACTGAACAGTTTTGTACAAGCTCATTGGGTTTTTCACTGTTAACTGGCACTAGTGTGTGTCATTTGAACCAGCCCATGGCTAGCAGACTTAATAAATTTGTCAAAACCTGGTCTCAACATGACATGAACTAAAGAACTGAGATGAGGTGCAAAGTTTCTGGAGTTTGTAAAAAGGATACAGAAAACGATCATTCCAGACCCCTCTCTTCACGTTTTGAAGCTTGATTACATCTTCCACTGTCTCCAAAAGGCGCCCCCATGTCTTCTCAAAGTCAAGTTCTTTCGGTTTCAAAGACATCTAGATGTAACCTCCAAGTCACGTAATGAACCAAAGATCGTTCTTCCTATTCTTTGAAGGGTTTGCCACTGTAATAAAAATGTTACACAGCTAGTGTGAAAGTGAATAGCAATACTGTACTGAATGGACAAGGCAGGATATTCTACTAAATCAAACACTGGCATAGAGACTGACTCAAAGACTTGAAGAAATTTTGGGTAATGAGAAGGTAAAGTAGAAAGTACTTGCATGTTCTTCATCACACATTACAAAGCAACTTGCACTAACTGGGACTATCTACTATAGGACCAGACAGGGTTGGCGCTAGGCAGCGCGACTGTGAGAATCGTGCATCGGCAAATGAATTCCCGCATATTACACAAGGATCAAGAGGGAAAGTCATGCACCTAATTTCACTTACCACAATTAATAAAATATACCTGTCTTCCTTGTGTCCGTGCATTTTCTACAAATCTGAATCTGAAAGTATTCGCCTGATGAGCAACAAGGTGCATAATGACAAACCGCTCCAATCTTTTGAAAAATTTTTGTAAAACATATGAGAAATAAATCTGAATTGAATTGAATTGAATATCCTCACAAAGACACTGTCCACAAACTGCAATGTTCCAATGGAGCGCAGTGCCCATATCCAGTATGGAATCTAACGTAAAAATCATAATGCCAAGGAGACAACATACCTAGTCTGAGTGCTACACAAATTACAGTACTATACAGGGTTGCCAGTCACCAAGTTAGCAGATTCATTAGCATGGCATTTAGAAAAGTCATTGATTGATCGATTGATTATGACCATTCAAAATTACTTCTAGCTTTCAAGTAATAAATTCAAAGAAATATAAATAAGATGTGGAGAGACATTCAAAAAGGGCAATTCGAAATTATTATTTCGTCCGCGGAGTTTTGCAGCTATTGACAAGCCAGTAAAATGCCCACTGTGCTATTAAAAGCTTGCCAGGGACTTACTGCGGGTAAGAGGGGATTACATGTGTAATTAGGAGGTAAGTATCGGGGCTCGCAGATTTTGCTATCAGTTTATTCCACAAAACTCAATGAGGGAATGATCCCTCTTAAAAATTTGAGATCACATCTTATTTATGGAGCTAAGGAGGGAAAATCCCTCTCAGAATTCCTGAGCTAGCACCAACCCTGGGACCAAGTCACCACTGTTCACAGGTTATATGCATGGCATGTGCAATTTTCAGACTGATCATAGGGAAATTTTATAATTTAGACTCAATATAGTGACAGTTTATTTTTGGTTGAGTGTAAAGGAAATGCGTGTTGTCCAAGTGGAAGGGTGACAACTCACCTTCACAAATTTTTGTTTATGTAAGGTGGATTAAAGTAGATGCAAAATGATGGTATCCTTAGCAAATCTTTCAATTAATTATATCCTTAGAAATTCTCATTATTCAGTGATATTTTGGCTGTGGCATGGCACCTTTGTACGGAAATGAATAACGACAAATAAATGCTACAAATGTTACTGTATATGCCACTCATGATATATAGATTACTCTGACATCCTCTATTGATGCCAGATCCTTACAGAGGTTGGAGATGTACCTTTTCTTTTTCAGAAAAATGTTTTGTTCAGAATTAGCAAGAGATATGGATTTAGCACCATGACCGTGACGTGTGTGCAAAAGTGCACCGAACTTTGCATTGAAATTATTGCCATATCAACAGTTGCGTGCAGACTCTGCACCAAGACATTTTCAATTCCCTAACAAAATGTATGGAGGGCAAGTCTTCTGCCTGGTAATTCTTAAAAGCTTTCAATATTCATAAAATATATCTTTCCCCAAATCTCCCTGCTTTTCATTTATTTAATGCTGTGCTCCTCCATAATGACTATCCTATGCACACGAACAATTGGCTTAATTGTAAAACCCTCACCCAATGAAAAATGGGAATATGTTTGAGATGGTACAGTATTTATAATTACCACAGAGATGTGGCAACCCTGGAAGTATGCCAAGGGTGCAAAAATGTTTGTAGTTGATATTTAAGGAATTGCAAGAATTTTGACAGTTTGAGAACTACTTGTGATAAAAGATTAAACTAGATTCATCACTCAGTCAGAAACACACCTCACCCTACTACCTACAGAAATTTATGCTGTGTAGCTTAAATGCCTTTTAGGATTTTAAGGAGTACTGTATTTGCAGAATCCCCTGCATGAGAAACAGTGGCATAGCCAGGTTTTTTGTTGGGGGGGAGGGCAAGAGCACCAAGATTTTCCCCAATTAGTGATCTGCTTCCTAATAATCAGTGTTCTCCGCAGGTCCAAATTTTGTCCGGGTGCTTTCCTCTGACCTGGCTGATGTGACTGATTGCCATCCTGGGGGATGGGTCTAAGGGGAGGGGGTGTCCCCCTTCCCTTTGGAAAATTTTTGCTCATATACGGTGGGCTAGATGCAAAATGGTGCCACATTTGGTGCTAAATGTAAACTGAATACATCACCATGAATTCCTATTTTTTTAGGAAGCTTTTTTAGCTTGCTTGTCTTCAGGTCTTGGTGAATTTTTCTTGAGTCCTACTGGTATCAGAATCACAATGGGTGAAGTACAGTAATTAAGTGAACCCTGGTACACCTTTCCCTTCATCAGTTCACCACATTCACCATAATCAGTCTAAATTTGACGAGGACCTGCCCTTGTAGCAGAGTATAGCACTTGACCACTGACCCATTCTAACAAACTGCATATACCACAATGCTGCTGCTTTATCAAGAAACATTGGAAGTATACAGTAAAAGGACAGAGTCCCTTGTCAGAGGTCCACAGATGAGAGATCCCATGCTGTTTAAATCAGATAGTAAAAAATAACTAGTACAACTATAAGCATGGTGTCATCATTCCATCTCTGAAAACCTTAATGAGGACTGGTTGTGCCAGTGTGGCATGTACTTTTAAATAAGTAAAGTGTACTGGTTGAGAAATTTAGAATTTTACCAGATCATGCGCAAATTTCACCATATATTCACTTTCAAAATTTCCCCCAAGATTTTTCCCCCATCCCCCCTGTCCCCCCTGGCTATGCCACTGATGAGGAAGCTCTGTTTGAGAAAACTAAGGCTACAGAGTCTAAGCAAAAACTTCAATTTTAGAATGATGCGTCTTATGAGCAAATCCTTCAGCACAACATAAACTGTTTGCATAGCTGGTTGTTAAAGTGGCAGCTGAGTTGTCACCCCAATAAATGTAGTTCTGAGGCTTGGTAACTCTGTTCCTGACTTTCAGTACTTTGTCTCACATTACCAGGGCACCAACTAGTTTCTCAATTTTGTAACTCAGGAAAAGGATTGGGAGTCATTATAGACAAAGATTTGCATATTTGATATTTCAACAGTGGTCAACAAAGCTAAATTAGCTAATAATACTCTCGGAATAATCAGGAAAACTTTCAGATATTTGGATTCTAATACTTTATTATTACTGTATAAAGCAATTGTGAGACCTATTCTTGAGTATGGCCCTCCAGCTTAGTCGCCCATTTACAAAAGGGAAGCTGACTTAATTGAAGCAGCTCAACAACGAGCTACCAAACTTATACAAGTACTGAAAAATTTATCTTATAGTGACAGATTGTCTCAACTCAAGCTTATTACACTGTGGCATAGGCGATTGAGAGGAGATATGATTTTTGTCTATAACTATCTATAAAAGGACGATTGAAAACAAACCACCGCCTATTTATTTTTAGTGAAGGGTCTACTGTACATCAGGTCACTTCCTTAAGCTTGTCAAGATGAGTTGAAACATCATTACGCCAAAGATTTTTTATGCAACAGTCTACAGACTCTTGGAATTCATTACCAGAGCATGTTATTAGTGCAACTTCTATTACTTTTAAGGTAAGACTGATAATCATTGGAAAAACAGACCTGTAGTGTTTGATTATGCAGATTCTTATTAACTTATTGTCAACCTTTGTTTTCACTATTGCTAATATACAGTGACCTCATCTGAACTTAACTTTTCGTGAGCGATGAAATAGCCAATGGCCAATAACATCGAAACTGACAACGATGACGACGACAACGAAGGCCAAGGGAATGAAAGTCATAGAATACACATGAGGCTTTTTTTCATTATTCATGATTTTGCAACAGTTTAAAGCAAACAAAGGGGTAGGCCATAGCCTACTGTATATAGGCTAGGCTTCTGAAGAATGACAAGGGCTTGAAAATAGTCTGGTGCTCTGAAGCAAAAGTGCCAGAGACCGCCGTGACTGCTCCAGAAAACGAAAAATTAGGTGTTTTTCTGGAGCTAAAAATAGCGCCAGGTGCATGAGGCAAACAGTCTCAAAATGACAGAAAAATTCCCTGCGGGTTTGGATCAACTTAACTTGGAGACTAATGACCTGTGCTTGTAGTAGCTTCTCATAACAGTGATATATAGGGGGAAATTTGTGAATATTTTTTCAAGTTTTGACATGCAAAGATGCCACTCTGTCGATAAAGTACAGTATGACCCTGCATGCTTAAGAGCACATTAGAGAACAAGCATAACTTTGGTAGGCACTCAACAACAAAAACAATTAGAAAAACATTAACGTCTGAACAGCTCTTCAAGTAAGCAGATTATTGCAGATACCCATGTGTAGGTTAGGTTCTCATTGTACATATCTGCAAACATGCCAAGACATGCTGAAGAAAATTACATCGTAGAGAAAAAGTTTCAAAAAGTTTCAAATGTATCACAGATTGGTATTTAAGGGTCTTTTGCACATGCAATGTAAATGTTTTTTACATTCTTGACCACTTGGAGTATTGTGGACACTTTTCAATTATCGATCCTGCTTCTTTAAAATAGGGTAGTATTAGCAGTACAAAAGTGTATGCATTGAGCATTAGCTCACTTGTTTGATCGAACCATGCATTTTGGGCTGAAATTTTTTCTGTTGGGGAGATTGGAACTTTGTATAATCGTTGCCTTAGCCAAAACTATACCATTTTACCTATAGTAATATCATTGGTTTATTCTAATTTTTCATCCATCTTAAACTGGCTCCATAGCGAGATCAGCAATTCTGAAATTCAGGTTCCTGGGTACAAAATTTTCAGGCAAGATAGGGCTGATACTGTCTGTGGTAGAGGTGGAGGGGTTTTACTGTATGTTAAGGATAGCATAAATTGTGTTGATGTCTTCTGGATTTTCTACCTGCTTGTGGTGTGAAATTAGCTTTGTCAATGAGTCTTGCACTCCTTTAGTTGTTGGTATTATTTATTGTTCACCAAATTCTTGTGCTGATAATAATCAGAGTTTGTTGGAAAGTTTTAGGAAAGTCTCTTCGAAAAGGGCAGTTGTGTTTGGGGATTTCAACTTTCCTGATATTGACTGGCATTCATGTACTAGTGGGTCACATGGGAGGGATTTTCTTGAGGCAGTGTCTGATGGTTTCTTTACCCAGCATGTTCTGTTTCCCACTCGTGAGGATAATTGTCTGGATTTGGTGCTAAGTACTGATGAAAACATGGTTAGAAATGTAGCTAGTGGTGGTAAGATAGGATCTAGTGACCATGACCTCATTAGCTTTGAGTTGCTTTGTTTCAGCAAGCTTCAAGGTAGTGACAAAACTGTTTTAGATTTCAGCAAGTCTAAATTTACTCATGCTAAAGAGCTTCTTACCATAGATTGGGTTGCATGTTTGTCTCACTTAGGCCCTGCTGAAGCATGAAGTGTATTTTTGTAATATAGTTACTGACACTACAAACTTGTGTATCCCACTTAAGAAAGCTGTGGTTAAAAATAGGCCAATCTGGATTTCTAGAGAGGTACTTAGAGCAGCCAGGAAGAAACAAATGTTGAGGTCGATAAAGCGTCAGTAAGAATTCTGATGACTTTGCAGTCTACAAGAATCAGGAACTCTTAGTTAAAAATTTGATTATTGACACTAAAGCTAGGTTTGAAAAGCAGTTGGCCATGGGGCTTAAGGTAAATCCAAAATTTTTTCATGCCTATGTCAGGTCTAAGCAGAAAGTTAAGGAGGGTGTTAGGCCTCTCCAATGTAATCAAGGCACACTAGTTAGTGATCATCAGGATATGGCTAATTTGTTAAATGATTATTTCATATCTGTTTTTACCAAGGAATCATCTCTTTTGGGGACTTGTAGGGGTTCTGACTCTTCAGAGAAAACAACATCACTAACTAAAGAAGAGTTATAACTCTTCTTTAGTTAGTGATGTTGTTTTCTCTGAAGAGTTGGTTTGTAATAAATTAAAAGAGTTTAAAAGCTAGTAACGTCCCTGGGTCTGATGAGATCCATCCTGCCATTCATGAATGTTCTGAGATTTTGTCAGTTCCTCTTGCATTATTTTTCAGAAGTTTCTGAATTCAAACTTTGTACCTGCTGACTGGCGGATAGCTAATGTTACTCCAATTTTCAAAAAGGGGGATCAAAGCTTGCCTTGCAATTACAGGCCGGTCAGTTTAACCGGTGTTGTGTGCAAAGTTATGGAATCTGTAATCAAGGATTGTTTGCTTAAATATCTTTTAGATAATGGGTTTATACTCAATCTGTCACAGCATGGTTTCCTACCAAGTAGATCTTGTGTTACTAATTTACTAAGCTTTCTTGAGGATATTTCTTCATCTCTTGATTCTGGTCACGGTTTTGATGTCATTTACCTTGATTTTCAAAAAGCCTTTGATAAAGTTCCATTAGGTAGACCTGTGGTTAAACTGCATAGGTTAGGCATCAAGGGCAGTTGTGCTGACTGGATAAGTTCATGGCTCAATGGTAGATCTCAGAGAGTTGTTGTTAATGGTAATTTCTCTTCTTGGAAAGAAGTCACAAGTGGTGTTCCACAAGGTTCTGTTCTTGGCCCACTTCTTTTCTTAATTTTCATCAATGACATTGATAGCTCTCTCACATCTAGTATTACAGTGGTAAGTTTGCTGATGATACTAAGCTCTATAGGAAGGTTAGTGATAAGGATGATGCCTCATTACTGCAAAAAGACTTGGATAAGTTATTTTCATGGTCTCAGACTTGGCAAATGTCTTTTAATTAATGCAGATAAGTGTAAAGTCCTTCACTTTGGTCCTAAAAATTTCAGCAATGATTACAACATGAATGGTAGTATTCTGAGTGATGTGACTTTTGAGAAAGATCTGGGTGTACTTACTACAGGCGATTTAAAGCCATCTAGACAGTGTGCAGCTGCTGCTGCAAGGGCTAATTGGGTGCTTGGATTGATCAAGAGGAATTTCAATAGTTTTAGTTAAGAAATTGTTCTAAATCTGTATAAACAGTTGGTAAGACCCCACCTGGACTATACAGCCCAGGCTTGGAGTCCATTCTATGAAAAGGTCAAGTTTCTTTTAGAGCAAGTTCAGAGGAGAGCCACTCGCCTTATAACTGAGGTGAGACATCTACCTTATCATGTCAGACTTAAGCATCTTGGGCTTACCACCCTGGAGTTGAGAAAGATTAGGGGGGACATGCCTCAGGTGCACAAATTTCTCTCTGAAAGGAATCCTTTGTCATCTTGTAGTTATTTAAAGATTCGAAAGTAATTCTCGGGTTCGAGGCCATTGTAAGATGGTAGTAAAGTGTTTTCCTAGGCTAGTTCAGTTTCTCTCATAGAGTTGTCAATGAGTGGAATAGTCAGCCTGAGTGGGTAGTTAACTCCACATCTGTGCACTGCTTTAAGGTTAACATTGACAAGTTCTTCTATAACTGTGGTAGAATTTACAGTTATTGTACTGGGCTTGTTTGGTGTTGGTTGTTTATTTTCAATTAAGGTTGTATGGACTTCAGTGCATCTTATGGGGCCTCAGCCATCCTTTGCCCTTTATGTGCAATGAAGTCGGAACCTCGCACCATATCAATCAAAGATGAGTCCATACCCATAAGGCATGGGATAGAATTTATGAACCCCTGCCCCTCCTCCACATTCAAGGTGCTGCAATGTGGGCAATCCAAAGCAAGGGCAGATCCAGCCTATAGCTCATGGGTGGGGGCAGTTTGAAAAGGGGGTGCCAGTAAGTGCCAAGTGGTAGTTTTACTTAATTTCTCAGGATGCAGGAGGGGTTCATTTTTCTTGTATTTGGGGCACCAGATTGGTCATGGAGGGCAACTTCCCCCAGTTGTCCCCCTGGATCTGCCCTTGCGCCAAAGCTGCCATACACATGCACCCGGCAGCTCCATTCCCTTCCAAGTTTTTCAGAGATAGAATGCCTTACTTCCTGTCTTACTTCCGGTCTCTTACATTTTGAATTTCTTTTACTAAAGTACAGTAAAACTTTGAGGAAATGCACAAGTGTGTTAGGAGACAATTAGAGGATGCTACATGCAGGGAACAGTATACTGGAATTATCATGAGTTGATCACTTAAGGAAGAGTGTGACCATGAAAGTATTAAAACAATTACAAAAATCAATAAAACTTTGCTGCAACATTTTGTCGTATGTCTTCCTCATTGTGCTATATTTTGGGGTTGTTCAGATTGCGTAATCCATAGAAAATTAATTTCGAAATATAGGTGTCAGTAAATGCAACAATGCTTATGGAGGCATCTTGAGTCAATTGCTACAAAAAACTAGCAAATAAAATGCTATAAATTACCACATTTAAGAACAGTTATATATATAATCATTACCACATTTAAGAACAGTTATATATATAATCATAGAGAATAATGTCTTTTCTACCAAACTTTTTAATCAGAGCTTCATCAAAGACATTTTGGTCACCATTTTTGTAATTTTTTAAAATTTCTAGTTCATACTTATGCCGAATCTTGAAAATTTGGCTGTGAGTAACATTTTTGCTTTGGACATAAAAAATGATAAGGCAAATAATTGTTTTTTACGTTATTTGAAGAAAATGCAATGCAGGTTATGCTTACATTGCAATCACATTGCTCCTTCACGCTGCACTGGCATTTAAAATGCAGTGATCGACTCATGATACTGATTGACTCATGATTACTTACTATACATACAGTAAAACCCCGTTTATCCGAACCCCGTTAATCCGAAACCCCGTTTATCCGAACTAGCCGTCAGATTTAACAACAATAATAGTCAACACAATTACAGTAGTATCCACCAAGTTTTCATGCTTTACAAGGCAAAATTCAACGTAAATGTTTGCAGAAATGCACTAATTTTTCTCGGGACTTTAAAAGTCATGGAAAGATGTCATGATGACTTAAACAGCCGACATGTGGATATAGATAACAATCTGTTATCTCTTTGTCAAATTTGGAAGAAATATGGTACGTATTTGCTTGGAAATTCTTGTTAGGAGCCATGAGTCGGTATAGGCTCAATATCCTCGTATACAAAAATACGTTAGGCTAGCGTAAGTCATAGTTTGACTAAATCTGAAAAGTTAGTAACGTAGTGAGCTTCATACCTAAAAATAACGAAAGTAGACCTTACAAAAACATTGCGAACTGCTGTTTGAGAGTCTCCTACACATGTGTCTCTAAAATTTTTGGAAATTTATGCAGAATTTATACTTTAGATACCTCTCCAGATCGTTACAGTTTCTCTTCAGCACACACACTCATTTAGTGTGCAGAAAGCATTGGTCATTCAGACGAGCGAAGGCTCGAATTTTTAGAATAAAATCTCTCTGTTTTAGAAGTCTTAAAATTTATTTGTCTTATCATCGGTCACAAAAAATAGTAACGAAATATTTTTGGGGATTTTGTCTGCAATTTTTAGCCTTTCGGAATTATTTTGGAAATGTGTCGACCCACTGTCTTTATTGACCCAGTGTACCGTACTCGAGGCAAAAACTTGGAACCCCGTTTATCCGAATTTTTTCGTTATCCGAACAACCTTTGGTCCCGATGTGTTCGGATAAACGGGGTTTTACTGTAGTTTCTTTCAAAAACTGAAAACAGCTCAAGACAATGGTAAAACAGCTCCAGGAAAGCTTCAAAAGGAAGGCTGTCAGAGGCTGTTTTTAGCTCCAGAGAGGAAAAACTTATTTTCAAGCCCTGCTGACTACGTTGTGGTACATACGTGATTCAAAAAAAAAGTTACATTCACAGTAGTGAAACAATATGCACAGCTGAGAATGGTTTTGAGCTGTGTATTTATGAGGCTTATACAATGAGACAGGTGAAGTCTTTAATTTCAGAAAGCATTTTAAGGAAATTCAGATGAAATTCATGGCAAAACATTTTTAGCTGATACTTTTCTTTAAATAATTATTTTTTTTCAAGTAATGAACATTTTTTGCGGCATGTTTCAGGCAGTGTTCGAAATAACGCATGCACACGTGCACCAGTGCATGCAACTTTTTGGCCGTGCATGTAACTTTGAATTGCTTACCTGCACGCGTGCATGTAGGTCTAGGGCACAAAAATTGGCTTTTTCTTGCCTAAAATTGTCCTTTATTCGAGTGAGATAGATTTCTCCAACAACCTAAAAACTAAGTTGGGGATTAATAAAAAAGATCAAATAGACAGAAATCTACTTGTTAATTCGTGTTATGTGACTGCAGGAGCTTGCGTACGGCAGTGTTTATGTTCGGATCGCATGTAGACAGTGTGTCATTCATGTGTCCTTCATTTGCGTAAATTAAGAAACGTGTGTAGCATAGGCCATAAAGAATTTACACAACATACGTTAGGATATTTAGTGGAACTGTGCAATGTCCGTTTTCATTTACTAGACAACAGTTCGGTGATTTCGACTGACGTATGTAAAATCGCCAGTTTGCAAAACGTTCCTACATGCACTGTACTAAACAGTGTGCGTTATAGGCCTACTATGTCGTATCGTACACGCACACATGTACGGGATAAGCTCCGTTAGAGGAAGTAAGACGAGTAGGCTTAAGTTCGTAATTTTTTCTGTCATAGACACAAAGAAACATTCTGTATGTATTACAGATATTTTTCAGAAGAGTTAAAAGAAAGTAAATAATGGGAGATTCAGCATATCAGTGCAGTATGTTTGCTCAGGGCTGTGGACTTGTAGTAATGATCCGCGGGAATAATCTCAGGGCCTAGAATGAGTTACGTAGACTTGTTGCAAGTAATGAATAGCCCATAGTCCATAGTCCAGTAGGCCTGCTTTTGAGATTGTATTGGCCTACATTACCGCACCATGCTTCACAGAACTGGAGCCATAATAAAATTAGTAAGTCTGACTTATTCACTACCGATTTTAACGATTGTTTATTTGTAACTTTGCCGTTGTTAATATCATGAAGTTATGAACAACAAAGTACAAAATCAGGCTGTGCCAAAACTAGGTCTACGTACACTGTAAATTAATTTCAGCCAATCGTTACACGGAATGATTCTGCAATTCTGAGGAATCAGCACACTGGAATACAAGTGCGATTAATCGATGTTTAATTGCAAAAATATCTATGTGATTAAATGATTAACTCATTATTAATAAATCGCAAATCGACATCCCTAACACAGTGTCGTGAGTTGGTGATAGAACAAATGCAAATCATTATCATATTTTAATGGTGCATGTAAGAATTTATTTGTGCAGGTAAAATTTTGTAGCTACATGCACAGGTGCATGTACCTTTTTTTTTCTAATTCGAACACTGGTTTCAGGGTATGCGGTGGATGGTATTCTATCACTTTCATTCCCTCATTAGGCTATGGGGAAGTTTTGACACTTCAACGTTTCAGTAAAGGGACGTTTTGACTGGAAAACCTTAGACTAACTCTAACAGTAACACTACAGCAAAATGACTAACGTTTCCCTAACATTTAATATTGCGAATAGCAATGCTAGGCCTAGGGGCCTAGCCTAGGCCTATTCAATACTTAGGCCTAGGCAAGCCTAACGTTAATTAGCCCACTAGCTAACTCAGACTGTTACTGTTAGTGTTGGTGTTAATGGGCTAGTTAAAACTCTACTTTCGCACTTAGGCCTAGGAAAATAAAAAAAACTCTATCCAATAGTCAAGTGTCGTCGAGAAAAATTGTTCACTGTAACTGTTTTGAAAATATGGAGTTATAATATATCTCACACTGCACGAAAAACCATAAAAGTAGCTTCGTTGACCACAGCTACGTTGCAACGTACTGTAATAATCGGTGGCCGTGATGTCTGAAATAAATATTTTATTTAGTGCGTTCTAGGCGCAGATATGCATAATATAATTACCGTATGTACACCATAATAAGAAATATTGGCGATAGGTAGTACGCTAGTATTACCACTCACATATTGACTAGGTGAAGAATTGCCACCTGACACCTACATGGTCACAGGAAGCCGGGAATATTTGTAGTCCTTCTTAGGCTATTGGGCCGTTTTTGACGCATTACATGCAATATCGACTAAATTGTACCCACCTGCTATCTGCACTCGCTTCACTTTATCCGTTCTCCCCTTATCATTTCCCTATTCTCTGCCTGCCAGTCTCAGGGTCTAGAATATTTGCGGTAGTTCAACCATGAAGCTACTACGTAGGTTCAACCTAAAGGCTCACTGCACGCCAGACGCCAACAACTGCAGGTGAAACCAAAGTTTTGTGATTAACTGTAAAAGTTTCTTCCCACAGATATTTTGTACTCCCTATTCTTCACTGGATTTAAGCCCCCTGCTTAAATATCTCCCTGGTATACGGGATTCAGAATTACAGAATGATACAGGCGCGTAACCAGAATTTCCCAACGGGGGTTCGCTAATTAAGCCGGCTGGATCAGCCTAGGGAGCTGGAAGAGGAACTGGAAGAGGAACTGGTGATGGCTCTTTAGGTTGATTTGCCAGTGCCCGAGGGGGGAGGTGGGTGGACATCTCGACAGGGGTCAGCAATCCATGCCTCGACAAATCTGCCAGACGGGGTGACCGGAATGTGATATGGGTGGGGAGCAGACAGCGCCGAAAATTTTGGGATTTTGTTGAAACATATAATAGGAAAAACTTCGTTTCTGCAGGGGTTGTGCAAAATGGGGGCAAGGGACATGCCCCCGTCGGGGAAGGCTGCCCCCGTCGGGAAATTTTAACAGTTTCGTAGCTGTTGTGTTGTGTGATCGCCGGCCTGGGGAAGGGGTAAAATTTGAGGGGGCGTCCTCCTCCTCAGGGGCGTAGCGAAGGTGTTATCTTTGGGGGTGTGGAGATTATGTTTTGCCGACGGATCTGGTAATGCGTAGTACGAAAACGAGCTTTAGCGAGTGGGTCCAGGGCCCCGCCTAAGGACCCCTGGTGGGGTCCAGCGGGCGCAGCCCCCGGAAGCTCTGAGGTTTAACTTTATCTCTGGGTGAAAAATTAAGTCTTAAGGATGGATACATTTTGGTTCATAATGCATCATCAAATGCAAAGATTCCCACTAATTTTAATGTATTAGGCTATCCCTCTGGTCATTATCCAATGCAAAGATTCCGGTTAATTCTAATGTGAATGTTATTCCTCCCGTCATGCCACTATACTTCAGGGGCTAAACCTGTCGTTCAGAATTGGAACACTATGTGTTCAGCATTTGAACATTAGACGCGTCAGGCGTTCAAATACGATAAGTGGATAGGTGTCCGGCGTTCAAAAAGGGAGAAAAAGTGTTCAGAATCTTAACACAAGCGTTCAAATATGCTTTGAACGCCGGATCTGAAGATGGGTTCTGTATCTGTTTCATTTCGGTGTTCAAAAGTTAAAAGCCTGAAATTGCAGTGAAGGAAAGACACGCGCGGCACGCATTAATTTTTTCCCAGGATGTTTGTGGGTAAACCGGATCCTCAGACGTTTGCAAAATGTGTTTGAAGTCAAGGTTAGGGTTTAGAAGACGGGCTAAGGATGCCCTCTCCTTGGGTAATCGGGTGCTGCTCCCCATGGTGATGATAAAAGTGAGGAATAATGTGCAGAAAGTGTTTTTTCAAGAATGTCATATGACCCGAAATAGTACACCTATACGGAAGCCGTTAATTCCCTTTTTTTTCCCGAGTTCCCGACGGAATCAGTCACTCGTCCAATTATACCGACGGCCGTTGATACGGCCGTGTAAGACCGTCACATGCATAATCAATTTCCCGACGGGCCTTCAACTTGAAAGGGCCAATTAGATGAAGAGTCGAAAATCGAAATAGCCGATAACAGACTGGCCCGTTCTCTCTTTCTGTTTTTTCTTTTCATTCTCCGTCTTTCCTTTCCCTCCCTTCCTTTCCCTTTCCTTTCCCTTCTTCTCTCTTCTTTTCCTCCTCTTTTCCTCTTCTTTTCCTTTCCCCCTCCTCTTTTTGCCGACAGACCGAAAATTCGCCGATGTGCGACCAAATATTGGGGGGGGGGGGTGTGACACCCCACACACACCCCCGCTCGCTACCGCCCTGCTCTGAACTTGGATAACAGAGAACTGACTACGTCAGTAAACATCTTTGACACACAGCAGCCGTATGACCTTTCTCTTTCTTTGGTCGAAGCGTCATGATAGTGGAAGTCCCATGCTAATTTGGACGGATACATTCATCTTCAAAGAATATAACATTCGTCCGACAAGAATGAAAGGCTCCCCAAACCTTTACGATTCGGGCATTAATATCAACTATTTTATTGTTGTTAAAAAGTTTCTGTATTTGCATTCCTGCCTTGTCTTGCAAACCTGCCGTTCCACATAGAGTAGGTACTGTAGCACCAGGGCCGTCGCTACCGGGGGGTGTGGGGGTGTCTCACCCCCCCCCCCCCAAAATTCGTCAGAGCGACGATAGTCGGAAAATCTGAAATGCCAGTTGGAATTTCTGATATCTCAGTCTAGCACATTTTTCCGACTGAGCCTGTGTCAACTTTGTTTATATTTTCCAACTAAACCAAGTGAGAATAATACCAAACGTTATTTTCCTCACGTAAAATCAAACCAAAGCTGTCCTTTTCTCGCAAATTCTTCTCAAACTCTCAAAATTTTCGCGCGCTCCGCGCGCTTCAAACCTTACCTCAGTGTTGTTCTTATTATTAATAACTTCCGATAGCAACTTTCGGAGAAGCACAACAGCAGAAGTTGAAAGCTGTTTACAAATTACCAGGTATATATAAGACTGGCTTTCTGAGTGGCATGTTGGTTTGTTGGGCAATTGAAAGTATCTCGATGCAGGTTTTGAATGAAGGTTTTATTATGGAAATCTTATTTAATGAAAATCTGGGCGCGCTTCGCGCGCATGCGTCACGATTTACAATCAATCTCATGAACATTATTAAGGTAATTATACCAGACACAGTTCTATAGGAGCGAGGGCGCTTTAGTCCCCCTCCCCAAATTTTTCAGAGCCCCACAAAATTGCGCAAAATTTTAAACACATAGATATACTCAGAAAATATTCCAAACGTCTATTTATCAGGCCAGTAGCCAGTAAGTTCTGTAACGATTCTTTCTATAACTTCAAAAACTTTTCGCGTGCTACGCGCGCTTTCATCTATAGTTCTATCTAGTGGTAACGCCCCCGTTTCAAACATATTGAATTTCAACGTTTCCACAAATGTTGTTTTTCCGTGTAGGCGTGATTCTAGAGAAACACGAAAATGCATCGTTACGAAATTCTTTCCTCTTTTTCCTAACTTTTGGAAGATTCTTTCTTCAGCCTCGCCATCGTGGCAAACATATTTTGTAAGAAAAAGATCTTTCAGTCTCGTAGGAGATCCTTAATGGGTAAGATGAAGAATGTAATCCCCGACGACGACCATGCATGCAGTCACTCGAACAAATTTCTTGGTTTTGTCCAGATTCTTCAATAAAAGCCCAAACATTTTCAACTTTCCTTAATGTAAATTCAATATAACCCCAAATTTTTCGGCGCTGTTCGCGCGCCTTATATTTTGAGTTCGGCAACCCATTGCATCTGTCGGGACTTTGAATAGCTGGCCCCCAGTCAGGGCGCTTCCCCCCCCCCCCATGTCGGCAAATCAAAGCACCACCCCTGGCTGAGCCTGCGTGCAGGTTTTTCATTTTGGCATTGAAGTATACCCCCAAATTTCGGCGCGCTTCGCGCGCAATCCACGTTGTATCACTAATGAACATTATAAGCACAACGTACCAGTAAACTTTTATAGCATAAACTATGTCTACATTCTGAAAACGAGCTTGTTAGTCCTACACCCCTTTTGCTATACCTGTCTGAGAGGTCTAGTGCCATTTTTCTGCACCTATACTCTCCCTCCCGCCCATTCCCCATTGCTGGAAGCTGTTCGTCTGGATTTTCGTTCAAAATTAGTAAAAATACGATAGATGTAAAGTGCTTGGCGTCATACTCTATATTATTATTTAGATGCCAGATAATAAGCATTATGTCATTGCCCCATTTTATATAATTGATTCGGAGCTTCCAGGAGGCCTACACAGGTATATGCTAGCATTAGATCCCAGAAAAGAAGGCATTAAAGTAGTCGAAAGGGGGGGGGGAGGGGCTTCAGGAGGTTTGTTGACACTGTATTCTTCTTTTAGACAAAATAGTTTCTACTTTCACCTAACCAAATCTTAGGATTCACTAAATTATGGACATTTTCCAGCCATATATGATCACTTGATCAGTTCCAAAAGTATCCAAAGATAGCACCATTTTGCATCTAAGCAACTTTACCTTAACAAGAATTTCTCAAAGGGGAGGGGAACACCCCTCCCCTTAGGTCCCTCCCCCAGGACGGCACCTTTATGAAGTGACAAAGGAAAGATCCCCACTGCTGTATCAAACAAAAGTAACGCACATAACGAAAATGCAATTTACGGGCCACAACTCATTTGGAAAAAGAATCAAACCAGTCGGAAAAATTAGAATTCATTTAATTATGGACATTTTCTAGCTATATATGATCAACTCCAAAAATATTCCAAAGATAGCTCTATTTTGCATCTAAGCAACCTTAAATTAACAAAAATTTCTCAAAGGGGAGGGTCAACCCCTCCCCTTAGACCCCTCCCCACGACGGCACCTTTATGTAGTGACAAAGGAAGGATCCCCACTGCTGTATGTAAACGCAGGGCGCATAAAAAATGGTGCATTTACGCGCCACCATTCAGTTGGAAAAATATCCACCCAATCGGAAGCTACGGCCCTGTGTAGCACTGCCGTTTAGCCCATCTGACGCTAGTGAGGGACGCATAAAAATCAAGATTGGACGTACATATAAAAGAGCTTACTTGAAGGTGCCTTTCATTGCGTGAACTCTCAAATGATAACCCTGAAGTCAACTCAAAAATAGCGCGTTACTAGTTTGTAGAATGTATTGCTCTATTATTAGAGCTAGTGTACCTACTGCCTGAGGAGCCGACAGCTTCTCAAAAGGAACGGGATGAGGATCATTTGGCCCTGTAAGTGGCTTGTAAATGTTCGTAAGGGGGAACAGGAAGCCGTGGTCTTTCGTCGCAGAATTTTCTAATTCCTTCGTGAGACATGTAGTCAGGATAGTAGGTACCATAAAATGTGTAATCCCGACGCTGGATTATTAGGCCAGAAATGGTTCGACAGGGGCCCAAGCTCCCCGACGTGGGACTGCAGCTTAAAGCCCCGACAAGGGCGACGGGTTGCCTAAAGGTTATCGAGAGCAAACTTTTCCTGGCACATTTTGGGTTTTAAGTTGACTGGTTAGAGAAATATGAAAATGTGGGGAATTTATCAGAGGATTTGTGGCCTTTATTTCAAGTACTGTAAAATATCAAGTAAATTACAGAAACGGCTGGCGGTTGTGGATTACTTCATATTTTATCGTTCCCCGACGAAACTGAAATGGTGACGAACCCTATAACTAACTGAGAGCTTTCACCAGATGGGTGAAATCTCCAGGTTGAGAGCTTTTATAAGGAAATAGGGACGGAGAACTGATCTGATTTAGTGTGGGTATAAGTCAATGTTGGCAATAATTAGTGGTTCGCGTACACCGAAAACCTTGTGGAAGTTTTTGCCAGGTATAAGCTTACCCCTCACAAGAGAGCCGACAAGTTGGCCATTCATGGAAATTTCAATTTACCATACCATGACCGTGAAGATTTTTTGCTAGCGGAGCTCAAGTTTCCGTACCTTTACCCAGACGTTTTTAATCGTTCAAAGCCTGATCTACGGCCGCCAGCTTCTAAGCCCATAATTTCTTCAAAATTGCTTCAGTTGACCCTATTTTGACACGAGTGATACTTTATCTAGTCTTCTTTTATATTAAATTGACAAAAGATACCCATCCTATTCGTCAACATATTGCAAAAGTTGTCCCAGTGTCTCCTCCCGGTGATATTTTTGAAGGTGAACAAATGGATAGATGAATGAGGGCGTGCTACCTTAAAACGACATCAGAAAAAACGCGAAGGGAGACTTGGTCAAGTGTAAAGAACGCAATCTCTTCTGTTTACAAATCATCGACCATTGAAACGAGGAGAACAATGGTCACGTATTGTTGGCAGATGCTTAGGCCTACCCCTAAGAGGCTTAATCCATTGTTGCAATAGAAAAAAAGCATTTTGAAGCCGGTACTTTGAATATTCATCATCCCAAACTCGTTTTCCACTCGATCGAAAGGTTGCTTTAGAAAGCTAGGCGAATTCGGTCTCAATAAAATCAGAAGCCCCGGCGACCTTCGTCGCCGGGGCTTCTGATTTTATTGAGACCTTTCGTGCCAACTGCTAATTACATAAAATATGGAATCCATTTCATCTCAAAATTGGAAAATATTCATAAAACTATTACAACTTGCAACCGAAAAAAAGCTTTGTGGAAGGGGTGAGGGTAGAACGCCCTGACAATATAGGCTATGTGCAATAGCGTCAAGTGGCCTGATTTGGAAATTTACAGTTGGATATGGTTAAAAAACGAAGCCAAATTAGGAAAAGGAAACATGAGAACGCAGAGGAGTCTATAAAAGCTACAAGAAGGAAGATGAAAAGGAAAACGCAACTCTAAACCCGAAAAATCAGAAAAGACTCACTGCTCAGTCTCCGGTGACTCGAACTCACGTACCAAGCATTCGGAGTAGAGTGCCTTTCCAACTGACCTACGACAATATTGGAAATCTAGTAATCTACTGTAAAGCTGCATGGAATAAAAGTACAACTGCCGAGTGAGCGGGGGCAGCTGCACCGAACACTCCTTTTCTCCCGCATCCTAAGCATAGGTACCGTACTTTAAACTGCTGCCTGAAACACGCTCAGATGATGCTGTTTCATTTCTTGAATGTTATACATATTCCCTGTAAATGTTTAGCGTGGCTCGTAAATGTTTCCTAGTTTGCCTTATAAATGACACCGAAAGGTGTGGGGGTTGGGAAGGGGTGAAGGTGGAACAGGAAGCCGTGATCGTTCGTCGCAGAATTTTCTAATTCCTTCGTGACACATGTAGTCAGGATAATAGGTACGATAAAATGTGTAATCCCGACGCTGGGTTATTAGGCCAGAAATGTTGAGACAGGGGCTCAAGCTAACCGATGTATGACTGCACCTTAAAGCCCCGACAAGGGCGACGGGTTGCCTAAAGGTTATCGAGAGCAAACTTTTCCTGGCACATTTTGGGTTTTAAGTTGGCTGGTTAGAGAAATATGAAAATTTGGGAAATTTATCACAGGATTTACGGCTTTATTTCAAGTGCTGTAAAATATCAAGTAAATTACAGAAGCGGCTGGCCGTTGTGGGTTACTTCATATTTTATCGTTTCAGGACGAAACTGAAATGGTGACGAACCCTATAACTAACTGAGAGCTTTCACCAGGGGGGGGGGGGGGGGAATGTCCAGATTGAGAACTTTTGTAAGGAACTAGGGAGGGAGAACTGATCTGATTTAGAGTGGGTGTAAGTCAATGTTGGCAATAATTTGCCTTGTGGAAGTTTTTGCCAGGTATAAGCTTACCCCTCACAAGAGAGCCGACAAGTTGGCCATTCATGGCAATTTCAATTTACCATACCATGACCGTGAAGATTTTTTGCGAGCGGAGCTCAAGTTTCCGTACCTTTGCCCGGGGGTTTTTTAATCGTTCAAAGCCTGATCTACGGCCGCCAGCTTCTAAGCCCATACTTTCTTCAAAATTGCTTCAGTTGACCCTATTTTGACACGAGTGATACTTTATCTAGTCTTCTTTTATATTAAATTGACAAAAGATACCCATCCTATTCGGTGACATATTGCAAAAGTTGTCCCAATGTCTCCTCTCGGTGATATTTTTGAAGGCGAACAAATGGATAGATGAATGAGGGCGTGCTACCTTAAAACGACATCAGAAAAAACGCGTAGGGAGATTTGGTCAAGTGTTAAAGGCATTTTCCTGTGGCTTTTCACAAGGTTCCCATGTGAAAGAGAAAAAAATTTCAGTTCATACCCTCTAAACCCCGTAGCAATACTCTTTTCCTAACTAGAGTTATCTAATATTAAAGACTACTTATTTTTGTCAAAAAATACGTCCAGTTCTCATCAAGGTCACAGAATGTTATGTAAAGTGGGCACATTGCCTCAGATTTCTTTTGTTTCCCTTTATAATTGAATGTCCTGCTGTCCTTGAAATTTGATACTCTTGGAATGTTTGAATATCTTTCCATTTAGGTTTAGCATAAATCTACACCGTATGTACGGCATAACAAACAAAGTTGCCAACTATTCCCTACAACAGTGTCAATATCATAAAGAAATTCAATGCTTTGTCAAATTAATGTGCCGCGATGACATCACAGATTTCCCATAATACACTCTACCTTGAGAAAAAATTGCATTTCTTTGAAAATTATTATCTTTCAGATGCTGCAACCTATTGAGATGCAGTTTTCACCTCCTAGAAGAGAAAAAATTTTTGCATTTTTTGAAGTCATTGATTTTTGTCACTGGAAAATCCCTTTAAGAACCCAATCTCTTTCTGTTTACAAATCATCGTCCATTGAAACGAGGAGAACAATGGTCGCGTATTGCAATAAAATCAGAAGCCCAGGCGATCTTTCATTGCCCATCAGAGCTTACGCGAGAGAGAAGTACTAAAGCCTTATGCAGTACTATGAGCGCGTTTAAGTACCCCGGAAAATTTTAAATTCTATGTTTTCTGTGGTGTTATCGGAGGTATTTTCAAACCATTTTGACCCATTTGAGCCAAGCATTCAATTCCTTTTTGAAAAATAACTTTCATTTTAGCTGACGTCACCATTTTCTAGTTTAACTGAAGTTTGATTTCAACAAATCAACCATTACGTAAGATGTAGAATCAAAGATATGCCCAATGTTTTAATTAATGTTAGTGAAAAAAGGAAAAACGTTATGAAAGTGTTCATCATTCCCTCGTCACCTGCCTGTATTGGTGCCTATGGCCACTTTTACAAAAAAATTGTTTTCAACCTTCCAGGATGTGTTGCTTTATGCTGTTTCATCTATTTCCTCATATTTCCTCTTTCTTGACAACCGCTTCACTTTACCAGAACATAACATAAATACAAAGTTACCACTGACTTAAAGGGACGGTTGCATCACATCAAACATATTTAGGAACATCTCTTTATCTTTATTAACAATTGGTGACTGCACTTTATTTACATAAATTCAGACACTAACACCACTTTGATGGTCAATGATGACTGGGAAGATGTACCCAACTGTCCAGTATAGCAGACAGCTGACACACACATTGTGTGGTCAGTGGCGCCCGAGCAGGAGTTGGTGAATGGGGGGCAGAACAGATTATGTTTAAATCCCCCTCAAGATACCCACACAAAGTCCGTGTAAATTGTTCATATGCGTATTCTATGCAGGCGCCGTCCTGGGGAAGGGAAAGGGTGTCCCTCTCCCCTTTAAGAATTTTTTGTTCTTCTAAGTTGGCTTAGGTGCAAAATGGTGCTATTTTTGGCAAATTTTCAAACTGATCTTAATTTGAAAGATTCTCACAAATTCAGTAAATATTCATCTTATGTTGGATGCAAGGGAAGACTGTGTTGTGTGTGGGGTGACAACTCCTCTCCTTGAGAAACATTTGTAATTTTCGTTAGGTGAATTAGATGCAAAATGGTGCTACCTTTGGCAAATGTTTGTACTACAGTTATTACATCCTTAGAAATTCTCATTAATTAGTGATATTTTGGTTGTGGCATAGCACCCGTTCTACAAAAATGTATAACGACCACTGGCGTAAACAGGGGCATGAGGGTCATGGCCCCCTGTTCATCCCCGCCCCCCCCAAAAAAATAATTACGACAGTAAGAAAGTACGTACGTCAGCCTAACCTAAGCTGGCCCTAGGCACTTCGAAGGTCATACTGTATGAATAATAAACATTTTTCAGGGTGCGTATCTGCAGGCCTGGTGACGTCCAACGGTGCACTCATGCACCACATCAATATAGTACTATAGGTAACCCAATTCAGTGGCGGATCCAGAGGGGGGTCGCCGACGTCCGGACCCCCCCCCCCTCAAATTTCCCAATTTGCCCTTTTTCAAAATTGTTTTTTTTTTTCACACTAGCCTAACAAAATAAAAAATAAAAAAAAAAACCACGACAGTTTGACAGGTAATGACAGTTGTCCAATTCCGAGGAAATTTTGGTTACCCCCATCCAGTATCGATCAATCCACCCGTAAAAGTCTAGCCATGTATCGCAGAAACTTTCAGCAATATATTTGACTATGGTAGCCTGTATTGCCCGCCCCGAAACACGAACAGCGCAATCGTTTTATAGAGGATGTGACTACAGTATGTCTTACTGCCTGCAATGGAATAGGGAAAAACATGCCAGTGAGCCACAACTGCAAAAAAGGCCGCGGCCTGCCCGACTTAAACCAGTTGGTTAGAAACTGAGCCGTAAAACCTCATGTAACTCTAACTCTTACTGCCTGCGTGACAGTCAGGCATTTTAATCACTTTTTCGCTTGGAACCACGTGTGGCGTGCTTGGGCTTTCAAAGTAATACAGTAAAACGCGCAGATATTACGTCATACTCACTAGCTAGCGCTTTATGCAACGTATTACTACTGCATTCTAATATTGATTCCAAAAGGTCACTGCTAGTCTTTTGGTCTAACAAAATAATGATCTGTTCACACTCCTTAAACGCTACATCTACGAAACCTTCCCTCTACCTGCTAGAATCCCTTCTCTCATGAACACGATATGATATTCATGGTCTGGAATTACTCTCTTCATTTACTAGTGTTGCCCTAGTGATGGGAATAAAAAGCCAATCTTAGTTTAAAGTCCACAGCCAAGAGTTGACCAGAAGTCGCAATGGACGAATCGGTGTTTGTTTCATTTTAAGAATACTATATGAAATCACCACCAGGTCAAATAACGCAATGTTACTCGGTTCAATTTTTTGACGTCTTTGGACCGATGACAAGTCTGCTGTCTCAAATAAAAAGCAAACATTCGA